>WAAG01065010.1:50497-69443 GCA_013390105.1 Tichodroma muraria | reverse complement strand
TGTCCCTGCCTGCCCCCGCCTGCCCCTGTCCCTGCCTGCCCCTGTCCCTGCCTTGCCTTGTCCCTGCCTAGCCCTGTCCCTCCCCCTGCCTGCCGCTTCCCGTGCCTGCTTCTTCTGTCCCTGCTGTTGCCCCTGCCCCTTCCTGTCCCTGCCTGCTGTCCCTGCTCCTGCCTGCAGCCAGGCGCTGTGCTCAGCCCAGGCAGATATCCTGAGCCAACGGGGCTCGTGAGGAAAAGCACACACATCGCTTCTCGTCTTCTCTGGGGCCTGGCACTTGGGACCTTCCTCCCATCCCATTTCAGGTGCCTCATGCTCAGCTCTCCCTGCTCTCATCAGTCTCATGGATACACACTCTCCCCTGCTGCTCTCCGAGGTCTTAGAACTGGACTAGATTTCTCAACCATTTACACAAAGATTCCTGATAACCACTTCCATTTTGCATAGTGCCAATACCCTGAGAAGGGTGCCTGATATTGCAAGGTCATTAAATGTTTTGGTGGGGGAGTTAGCCAGTTTGGGAGTGGGGTGGGGTCTTTCCAGTGCTGCTGTCCCCAGCTCTGGAGCAGCAGAGGCAGAGCTGCTGGGCAGGTCAGAGCAGGCACAGAGCAGAGTACAGGATTGCTGCTAGGAATGCTGCACGAGCACACTTGGGTCAGGACTAACAGTGCTGGTTATCACTTGGTGTCACACACACACTCACATCAATCCTGGAGTTTGTTACACCCACACCAGAAGGCCTCAGTTTCTAAAAAAAAAACAAATCACAGAATCATCAAAGCTGGAAAAGACCTTCAAGTGCATCCAGTCCAACAGCTGACCTTGCAACACTATAACCACCCCTAAAACATATCCCCAAGTGCCACATCACCAAATCTCTTTCTCTGAGTGATGCCAGTGCCTGAATTTCCACTGACAAAATACAGAGGATTCCACCTTTAAAAGCCAATTGCTCTGTCTTGGTTCTTTTATTTCAGATGCCCGTTCTCAGTGTGAATTCGATGAGAGCCACATTATTACAGCCCAAAGGATTGAACTGGTGAGGGGATTGCTGTTTGTGCGAATCATCCCTGGTTTTAGCAATTAGCAGGAAGCCAAAACTGGTTTGAAACCCACGGGAAATGTCCCGGCCCCTGCCCTGCCTCAGCCGTGCCCTGCCGCTGCCACTGGGGGGATATATTCTGTCACAAAGCAAAGGTGGCTCCAGCAGCCGGAAGGATTGGCACATAGGAGCTGAATATCAGGAAAAACATTGCACAAGAGCTCTCACAGTGCAGCCTTGCCTCACAAGGACAGCGCTGGCATCTGCACCGCTGCTGCTGGTGGAGCAATCAGCGTGATTTGCATCATTCCTGACTTCTAACCGGGGCTGTCAGCGTCGTGTCCACCCACACGTCCAAACCCAACACCTAGCTAGAGTTGTAACATGCAAGATGTCAGGAGTGTTGATGCCACCAGAGAGGAGTGGAGCCGTGCTCCTGATGGAATTCCTCTGTGATTTTGGTAGAGTCCTGCGGGGGAGTATGTGATCCCAAATCCTGAGGAACTGGGCTATGTCAGATTCTGTGTGGTGTATGACCACGACACTGGCTTTTTGGACTGCACTGACTATCAGGAGGAGGAGAAAGAAACAGGTACGTGTGACCCAGGTCAGTCCAGGCCTCACTGCTGGATAGAGATTCTTCCCATTCCTCATTTATTTTTATGAGCTTGTTGGAAGAGATGTAAACGTTCCCGGTTTTATGTGAAATACTGTGCTCTGCCTCTGTTTTTTCATTGTGTTGTGTATGTTCTCAGGCTTCAGAAATGCAGGTTTTATTTCAAAGCATCCTGGCAGCCCTGGTTTCCCATCTGTGGATGATCCTCTGAAACTCCTTGTTGCATGTGAGAAATGGGTTCTTTTTTTGCCACATTTCCCTGAGATTTGGCTTGTCCAACAATTGCCTTTCAGGGAGCAGCGCTGCTTCAGAGACTGAAACCAGCAGCTCAGATTCCTTGTGTTCCGAGAGTGAGTACTTCCTTCTTTGAGGGTCACAAAAGGCTTTCACTTCATGATATTTAAAAAGATTTACCTTTAATGGGGGTGGTGATTTGATGGAGTTCACCAAGAAATGTGAAGCACTGGAAACTTTACCATGGCATTGTTCAGTCTTCCTTGAACCATGGAAGCGTTTGGCTTTCACACATCCTTTGGCAAGGAGTTTTGCTGTGAGCAGAACCACTTCTGTTTGTTTGAGCTTTACAAAGGCTATAGGAGTTTTAGCAAAGATTTACATCACTTTTTAAAGAAAAAAAGTGGAGGTGTAAGGGGAATGAATAAAGCAAGCAGGTTCCTAAATGCTCAGTGATGAGGCAGTAAAGGGAAGGTGTGAAGAATCAGAACTGGGTTTCTATTGTGTTGATCTATTTCTAAAGCAGACATAGCTAGAGGGAAGCAGGATGGATTCCTGAGGAGGAGGAGCAGCCATCTCACATAATCTACTTCATTGAGGGGAGTGTTTAAAACATTTGTGAAAAATTTATTTAAGACACTTATTTTTTTCCCCTGTTTGCCTAAAGCAGACTATAGAAAAGGACCTCCATAAAACTAAGGTTATTAAATTTAAATTAATAAAACTTCCCTATTATGGGAACTTATGACAAGCATTTCCCAAAGAAAAATGGGGAGAGGAAAAGAAATCTGGTCCTAGAAAAGAAACCAAGAGAGGAATAAAAGCTCAGGATGAGAGGGGATAAGCAGCACCCCCTGTAACTGACCTGCAGCAACAAGTAAAAAATAAGTCAAGCTTTTAACAAAGTTTTCTCCAGAGCATTAGATGGAATGAAGAGGGATTTGCTGTGGATGTCAGGGAGGCAGATGGAGACACTGAACCTGCCTGGGCAAACAGCTCTTTGGTCTCTTTAGATACTGAGGAAGGAGAAGGCCTCTTCCATGCCAGAAACTTGGAGCAGTTCACTCGCAACCCTGTGCTCCTCCTGAAGGGAGGATACAAGCATTTTTCAGCTTGTTACCATTTCCTGAAGAGCCAGAAGACACTGTGGATGCCTCAGGTGAGATGAGATTAATTCCCAAGTAGAAGACATTCATATTCAACTGATGATGGCTGGTGAATTGAGGTTAGATGGTGTTGCAAACATGGTATCACAGTAATTTCAGACAAAGGAATTAAGTGTAATTTGAGTTACTGTGCTTGCTCTGAGTCTCGCCACTGATTCTTTTACAGCTACACTTTTTCCTCTTCTACTGTGTGAAAGGAAGTTCATGGAAACAAGCTGGGAATGTTCCCCTGATAACCTCGAAACTGGCCTATGGAGAGTACAGATAACTGAACAAACAGTAGCAAATGATGACAAGAAGCAGCCTGCTCTCTCACACGTGGTTATCTGGCATAGTACACAGCAAATGTTTTCAAACAGAAGTACAGTTCCTACCAGGCACTGTGATCCATGTCTTTTCATCAGGAAGGGTCGCAAAGCAAGTGCTGGTGCCTTGTTTTGAGTTCTAGGAAGAAAACAGCCATCCACTCAAACACTGGTGTCCTGATTGCTTGGTTTCACCTATAAACATCAATCTGTTTAGCTTATGAGAAGCAATTACCTTTTATTGCACATTTAGGACAGGCAGGACAGGTTAAGAAGGTGCTGGACAACAGAGCATTTAATTCCAACGTGTATTTTATTCCCTTCTGGTTCCCAGGAGATAGCCCATGACACGGTGCTAACCTGTGGATGCTACAGCACAGGAGAGAAAATCCATTCACTTTGTGCTGCTCTGTGAAGGGCAACTCACTGCTGAGCTTCCCCCTCAGACTCAGCTGGACACAGGCACCTCCTTGCCTCTCAATTTAAGCTTTAAATTGTTAGACTGCTCCTTTGTGCTCCTGGAGCAGTATCCAAGTATCCACGTACCCCTTAGGGATGTCCAGGCACTGCTGGCTGCTTTTGTGTTTTCCTTCTCAGCCTCCACGCTGCCGACACCAGATGCAGCTGTGGATTTGTGCTGTGCCACTCCAGGGCACTTGCAGCTCTGCAGGTGGCAGATGATTTCATTTAGCCTTGCAAACAGTAGCCACGGAGAACATCAAATGAATCTGTCATGCTGCAGCCCCTCCAGACAGTAGAAAGAATGTATTCCACCTCCTGTTTAGTTGGGATTTGCTTCAAGTATTACCACAACAGTGAGGCTGTTAATTATTTTCAGTAAAACTAGCAAAAAATTCAATATACAGTAAATCCAGGTGATTGAATGAATCATTACACTAAAATATGTCATGGGCTGCTGACTAAGTGCCTTTTCAACTCTTCACATGACTTCTGTTTAAGAACTTACTGAGCTAATGGGAGCAAAGACACTCTCTAACCTGAGCCTGTGGTTTCTTTCTGGCAGGAACTAGACACCTTCCAGCCATACCCTGTAGAAATACTGCCTGCAAAACTATATATGGGCAATTTCAAGCAGGCCAGTGACAAACAAATTCAGAAAGATCTGAAGATCAAAGCACTGGTCAACGTCTCTGAACAGCCTGTAACACTGTAAGTTAAACTGTTCAAGGCTTACCCTCACCAGTGTCTGTGATGTGAAAAAATGAGGTGACACAGAGTTTATTGCCAGAGGAGTCAGTGCCTGTGGCCTTTCAAGGAAACCTCTGTGCAGATTTCACTACCATTTCATGCTCAGTTTAATAATTTCTGCTCCAGAGTTAACACAACAGCAACACAGCCCTTCACCATGCCACAGGTTAATTGGGTAAGAGGAGGACTGGGAAGCCCTTGGTATTTCAAGTCTATCACATACCACCACTCTTCAGGAAAAACCTGTATCTCTAAATAGCTTTCAGAGCAAAATCTTACCAACACATCAGTGTAAAAGCTAAATCACCAATATGTCACATTTTTGGTCTCCCTTCCTTACCTGCTGTGTCCATCACCAGTCAGCTCAGTCTGCAGGCCTTGCTGGAAATGCAGTTTCACACAGTGAAACATCCAGTGGCATTTCTCAAGGTGGTGACCCAAACAGAGTAACAAATCCAGTTACCCACCCCAGGACATGTGCACCAGCAGACATTTCTCATGCCTTTGGCTCCTGAGGAATGTCTCTGCACTGTGGGTAATATTCCCATGCCCTCTGTATGATGTGCTTCCACATTTTGGAAACTCCTCACCAGATTCTTTCCCTGTGAGTTCTCTGAGTCTGTGGAAGGAGGAGTTGCTGCCATAGTAAACCACATGAAGTGAACTGGGGGTCTCCACAAAACAGCCAGCACACACTCTGTGAAAGCACACCTGCTTTCAGTTTATCTGTTTTCATTTATCTCTCTGTAGGTTATCTATCTGTGGGTTAAGGCATCAGTGCTGATACCATTGACATGGAAAATCAGTGATTAAACTGGTTCTGTGTTACAAACATCTCTGTGCCTCACCATAACAAATCCCTTATCATGTTAATGATGACAATGATAAAAAACTCATACGTGTAACAGCAAACAAAATGATCGCCTTGCCTCCGACAAACACATCTTGTCAAGGCTGCTTCTCTGCTCCATGTGGTCTGTGTGCTCTTTTTCCAGGTTTGCAGAAGAAGGTAAAGCCCTCCATGTATCTGTTCCAGATTCACTCGAAGCAGATCTTTTTTCTTCCTTCCCCACCATTTCTCATTTCATAGGTGAGTGGATCCCAATCTGGAATTCCTGAGCCCTTGCTCACTCTAGGATATTAGATGGGAGTGACAGGAAGGCCAGACAGGAGGGTAAGCAAGCCTACACCCTGATGGATACCAGAGCTGCCTCACTAACCAGCCTGATGGACAGAGAGAAGATTTTACAGGGCATCTGACTCTGATGTCCCTGCTCACTTTAAAGGATACCTGACTCTGATAACAGGGAGCTTTCCACCCAATCTGAAAAGGCTTTGCAGCAGGGTATCTACCAGGGCTCCATAGGATTCCCTCTTACTCCTTTGCAAGAACCCTTTGACTCTCACCAGCCCAAATCTTCAGCCACCACGGCTTTATTTGAAGCGGAGTGTGACACACGTTAGAGAACTCAGCATGAGGCCTTGATAATCTTTGTGATTTGCAGTGCAGACCCACTGTAGGGCCCAGGAAGACTTTCAGGTTGGACAGCATGAACCTGCCTTCAGCTGATTACATCAGATAGGGCAAGAAGAAACACACTCTGCTGCACAGTGCCTGCAGCTGCACAGCAGACACAGCTCCTGCAGTTCCATCCTGATGCTGTCCAACCATGTTGTTATCTTTTATTGTGTTTATCAAATAACACCTGCCAAAGACCAAGGCCCTGCTGAGCTGTGCTGGACAGAGCCAGAAGCAAAAGGCCACCCTGTCCCCACAGACCTTAATCCAAGTACAATATCAGACATGACAACTACACACAAAGAAACAACGTTTGAGGGTATAATTTTGTAGTCCTGAACGTCCTGTCCTGTTGACATTCACTTACTTGCCTTTCATTGTGCCTCATGCTTTTTCCCAGTAGTATTTCAGAAGTTTCCTTCTGACATCACGCATGGCTTGTGGCTGTTTCCAAACCAGACTACAAGAGTCTGTTAGCTGCACTTGTGGAAGTGTTCCACTGTTTACTTGATAAGTGTTTACTTGGCAGTGGAGAGCAGATTACTCAAACCAGAACACAGGACTAAAGCACTCCACATACTCCAAGAGGAGTGTGCATGTCCTCATGCAAGGTGTATGTTGGAGTGAGGCCAGTTCTACCCAGATCTTAGGATAGAACTAGTATCTCACAATAGAAATGAATTTAAAAATGCTGGCTTAGTGCTTGGGAAAAAAAAGAACAAACAAAACATCTTGACAGCACTAAAAGAAAAGGCTTTGCTCTATGAATTCTGGAGTTCAGTTGTTAATATTTTAACATCATTCTGTCTAGAGAGGGAGGGAAAAAATTAAAAGGTTATTAATTAAATATGCAGCCTTCCAGGCAAAATAAAATTTCAATACCTTTAGACCTGTCTGGGGAGAGTTTGTGATGCTGACCACAGCTGATAGATCATGAAAGACCACTTCTCCTCAGATCCCTGATGTGAAGGTGACACTGATGTGTAATGAAGCATCGACCGGTCATTGTCATTGGTGCTGCTCTTCAAGGCCATGGTTTAACTGTGGATTTTTAAGATAGGCAAATGGTTACAGAAATGGGAGCTGGCAGTGCCCATCTGCTGCTGTCAGGGTTCCTGAGGGCTCCTGTCTCTCAGGCTGCAGCCCCCCTGTCAGCTGTCACCGAATTAATGCTTGACTCTGCCACGGGAAGCTCCATTTCCCAGCTCACTAATTTGCGATTGGCATTTCTTGACTCAGATGCTCAGCTGGACGTGGGAGCAGTGCTGGTGTTCTCCAGCCTGGGGATAAGCCGGAGCAGCACAGCCACCATGGCCTATCTGATGCACTCCTGCCGCTTTTCCCTGCAGGTATGTCGCTGTCACAGTCCCTGCAGAAACTGGCTCTGCACTTCATTTCTCTTCCTGAAGCCCCATCAGTGTAGTAATTAAGACATTCTCTGTGATTTCATGCGCAATATCCACCTGTTAATGGAACTGATTATATGATTTGAGATTGCATCTTCTTTAGACCACGAAGGAGGTGGCTTACGTGTGATTTTGGATCTGTGAGTCCTTACTCTAGAACTTGTGATATTTTTGTTTTCCCTACTTAGCTAAAGGGCTAGAAAAGCAAAGCTGTGGATACAGAACATGGTATTTCTCTCCTGGAGCTGAGGAAAAGAGTGGAAGTTATTGCAGTTAATCCTATCTCTTAATCTTCTGTTAGAGAAGTTCAGGACCCAGTGTTTGCAGAGCTCTCATTTACCATTGACTTCAGCACTGACTTCTTCCAAAATCCTTTTTTATTCCTCCAGAAGCAGTCCCCTCCCGCAGACATTCCTGTATAAAAATCTGGAGTGGGATAATACTTGCTCAGGAGGGATGTACAGGTCAGATGGCCCCTACAGGCTGTTCCATAGCTCTGAATAACAAAAGAAATTAATGAAGGATGGCTGGAAATGGCCTGGCTGTGCAAGAGCCTGGTGGCCTCTCCCCTGGTGCCAGGCCTTTCTCCCTTTGCATACAACACACAGGCAGCATCTCCTGGTGCCTCCTAACATGGAGCAGGAGAGTTCCCATGGCAACTGACCAGCCTCTCCTTAAAAACCTCACCCTTGTTTGGAAAGTTCGGGAGCTTGATGGGATTGATCCAAACTTCACTAAAGCTGGGTCTGTATCTGATAAGGTGATTGATTTTGTGCAAACATGTCCAACGTAAGAGGAAGGCTCTTTCCATGGCTGTGTGCCAGTGGGTAATTAGAGGCTGAGGGTGCCAGCGAGGCTCAGATAGGGTTCAGTCCCTGCACTAACAGGGCTGTGATTGCTCCTGCAGGCTGATAACAGCCACTCACTGAATCACAGAATGTGCTTCCAATGGCAGTGCAAAAGTCAAAGCCTGAGCCTTGCCATTCCTCTCAGTTGGCATCAGCAGGTTGGTCTCAGCATTTTACTAAATGCCAGAAAAATAAAAGAAAATACTGTCAGGGCAGTGCTTGCCTACTGTTGGCTGGGCAAAGCTTTCCTGAGGGATTACCCTGGCAGACAAGTTTGTTTCTTGCAGACAAAAGCAGTGCAACAGATTCCTGTGTGATCCTCCAGCCAATCCAGGCAAAGATCTTTGAAAGCTTCCAAAAAGGCAAAAGCAAGGCAGAGTTGGGATGTGCAGCCCCTGATTCTATTAGTGAGCAATACATGAGTGGATCTGTTGAGTCCAGGAGAACCGGAGACACTCACACCGTGGACCCAGAGGAGTAAATATTGGAATATCAGCCTCAGAGCCTGCAGAATCAGCAAGATTAGAAAAACAAACCAATGGAGCACTATCTGCTGAACTTTGGTCTCATTTCACTTAAGCAACCCTCCAAGTGCAGGGGGCAAGCTCCTTTATGAGCAGGAAGATGAGACTGACAGGAAAACTCACGGATACAGCTGGAGCAATGCTGGTGGATCTGCCCTGCATGTGTCAGAGCTTCTAGGTGATTACTTGGAGCTAACAAATAATTAAGATGGCTGTAATTAATACAATGGGATAACTGTGAGGTCATAACTGCTCTGCCACATCAGGTCACACCAATCCAAAAACTTGATAGCCTTCATTGCTTTATAACCTTTATGGCTGATACTTCACTGCTTTGCTCATCATCTGTGGAAGGAACAGTATTTTAGGGTAGAAAATCCAGGATTGCATCCATCAGAGTAGAATAACACTAAGTAGTGAAAGCAGCCTGAGCTATCCTTGTATCCAGGACAGCAGAGCATGAAGGGGACAGGTTTCTCTCAGGTTCACATCTGGATCCATCTTGTCCCCACTTTGGTACCAAACTCCTCTCTGCAGGTTCTTGCTGTCCAGCACAGGGAGCAAATACAAAGCTGTGTTGACTGAAGTGTAGCTTCTTTGTGAAAATGCCCAAGAGTCACTTTCTGTCCAATTCCTAATGCTTCTTTACTTTCCTTCTCTTTACAGAGAGCTTGGAAATACCTTCTGAAATGCAAAATGAACATGAGACCAAACCGGGGCTTTGTGGAACAGCTGTCAGCCTGGGAGACCCAAATCTATGGGTGCCCAGTCACGGACGTCTCTGAACCAAATTACTGACAGAGAACATCCCATGGGAAAAGCCACTTCCCTTTTCTGGGGAGAAAGTTACTTGAACACAGTGTGAAAAAAGACCCAAATGTAATGGAAAAGCTTTCCTCTTTAGCTCCATCTCATTTTGGGTCAAGATTTGGAGCCTCCTGGGGAACTCACCTGTATCGGAGGAGGTGGCAGTTTGGGGAATGCAAGTCCTGCAGGATGTGACCCATGAGACACAGCTCGACTCTTTTGTAAGCAAAGGGGATTATAACCACAGCTGTGGGGCAGTCAGTAGAGTTGTCTCTGTAAAGGTTTGTTATCCATGGTCTGGAATAATAAATTTATAGTCTGACAGTGCCCACTTCCAGCCCGGAGAGGTGGCAACAGAATTTCCCTGTTTCAGAAGTCCCTGTGCCCTGTGAGTGCCTTCTCGGCTATCACGGCCTCTCACAGACTCACTGGCTGGATTGTTGACAAGTCCACTCTTCCTATTTGCTGCATTCTAATCCTACAACCAAACCTTTGGGCACAGCTGGTAATTTTAAAGCCTCAGTGCTGTCACATGAAACGTAAACTCAGCACCGTCCTCACTCTTACAGCACTCTGAATTCTGTTCTTTGGCATCACAAAATAAAACACGGCAGGAAGCACTCCCTGGCTGTGCAGCACTCTGTGTTTGGGATTTAGCGCTGGGTTTGGGTGTCTCATTCTGACACGCGTGGCCAGGGCCGGGAATGCACTGCGAGAGCTGCCCGAGCTGAGAGCGAGCCCGGCGCACCTCGCACAGCCCGCTGCTCCAGCGACGGGCTGCAATTTGAGGGAATTCCTCGTTTTCCAGGCTCCGATTTGGAGGCAGCGCAGACCGAAGGAGGCTCCGCCCCTGGCCCCGCCCCGGGGCGTGTCCGGAAGGGGGCGGGGCCNGCCATCGCCGCCATGGCCTGGGGCGCCTCGCTCGCCGAGTGCCTGCGCGAGTGGGAGGAGCTGCAGGACGGCTACCAGCGCATCCAGGTACCACCGGCCCCGGGACACCGCCGGGCAGGGGCCGAGGGAGCGCTCCGGCCGCGCGGGACACCGGCACCGGGGGTGGGAGATTCCCCGCGGGCGCTCCGCAGCATCCCCAGCGGGTACCGCGGGCAGCCGGGCTCTCCCCTCTGGAGTCCGGGCGCTTTCCCCCCGTGTCCCTGCCCTCGGGTGAGAGCCTTGTGCCTCGGGGCAAAGCGTTTCGGAGCAGGGCAGGGGTGCCAGGCTGTGCCGGGGCGCGGGGCTCGGGAAGAGCGGGGTACCCCGGTGTGATGCCCCAGCCCGCCGTGGACGTGGCGTGGAGACCTCAGATCTCCCGGTTTTCCTGCGGGGAGCGGGGAGCGGCAGTGCCTGGCATGGCACGGCCGGACGAGGTGCGCAGATGCCGTTTCACTCCTTATCGCTCCTCTCAGCCCGGCTCGGGGCAGCCCGGAGCCAGCCAGCCCCGCAGGGAAACCGGCCAGCAGAGTCCAGGTCTTCCGAAACCCAGGCGCGCTTCAGCCAGGCGCCTTGTCCCGACTGCCGTACCCTGTCACCGCCGGCGCTGGCGGGGGGCTCCGTGCCAGGAAGGTGACTGGTGTCAGAGGTGCTTCCACCTGCTTTGTGTAATCCCCAGGGCGCTGCCTGCCGGAGAAGGAGTGGGCAGGGTTCAGCTCACACAGGGTCACCCAAGGGAAAGGTTGGCCAACCATCTCCTGCTGCCGCTCAGGTCACTCGGCTGCAGCTGCACCCGTTCCCTTTCCCCCTCCTTCCCCCCCGGGAGCGGGGCGAAGCGGATGTTGTTGCGGACACGTCGCTGCTGTACCCAGATCTGGGGCAAGGGAGGCTTTGAGAAACCTCCTCTTGCTCCATAAACGTTGCATGGATGTCCCGGGTCACCCACTTCGAGCCCTGAGTGCAGCCACTCAGCGCCGGCCCTTCCCTTCGGACATCTCCTGCCGTGACTCCTCATCCAGACTGTCTCCGAGCTCGGATGCTGGCACGACTAAAGGACTTGTCACAAAAGTCACTTGCTCACAGTTAACTCCAGAGCCAGAAGGAGGTGACTCTAGATGGCAGCAGGAAAGCTTGATGGTCAAGCAGGGAATGTCCTTGGATAAATCAGGGACATAAATCACCACTGTGGAGCCAGGACTATCTGGGATCCGTTCCCTCCTTGCCACTGCTTGTCACCAGAGGGAGAAGGTTTCCCTCATCTGCTCTCGGTTTCACCTTTCTCCTTTGGGAGCAACTCTAGAATCTGGTGATCAAGTGGTTGCTAAGAGCTACAGAGATTAAAACTTGATCGCGCCAAGGTCTAGTCCAAGGGTTGTGAGCAGCGTGTAATTCCCTGCTGGAGGTGGCGTTGAGGCTGCTGTGGCCGAGGTGAGGCTGTTTTTCTGCTGACCTGGACAAGCGGCAGCATTGATCCAGCAGCTCTCCCCTTTCCCTACTAAATATAGTGGAGAAATGCATCCAGCCTTATCCAGGTGCGGTTGGGTTACCGGGCACTTGGCTGCAGCCCTGCTGGGACTGTGTCCTTTGTCCAGCTCACTGACAGGCTCCTTCCAGCTTCCCGGGGGTGCTCAGGTGGAGCCCCAAAGCCACGAGCTGGGAGACCTGGAGGCACCAAGAGCTGCTCATCCTGTCCCAGCACTCAGGATGGGCAGGACCCAAGCCACTGCTCTGAGTGGCCCACAGTTGTTCTCTGGCCCACAAAGCATTCATTTCCAAGTCTTTCCTATCTGCTGTGTGCAGTCATTGGTGTCCCGAACACGGGATCATCCTCTGGATAGCCTGCTTGGGGATGGGGATGGGCATCCCCATGGAAGCAGGGCTGGCTGCAGGGTGTCCCCAAACACACCTGGCCTTCTGCAGCCACCCCTCCTCTCACCCAGCAGCTGCACAGGTGAAATTAAGGACATTATTTAACAAAAGCATCATTAGAGGGCCCAAGGATGGGGTGTCTGGGCAGGCAGCTCTAATGCATGCTGGTCTTTCCTTTCCAGGACAACCACAAACTGTACAAGCAGAAACTCGAGGAGCTGACCAAGCTCCAGGATGGAATCTCCAGCTCCATCACCCGGCAGAAGAAGCGGCTGAAGGAGCTGTCGCTCTCCCTCAAGAAGTGAGTCAGTGCTCTGTGACAGCACGGGAGGGGAGAGCAGCAAGGACGGGGCTGCTGAGCTCCCCTCATGTCTCAAATGCAAACCTCTCTGCAGCCAAGTGCTGTGGGGAGGCTAATCTTCCCCAGCCCCCCTTTCCTCTGCCCTGATTTGTGCCCCATTTGCAGTTCAGAGCTTGCAAGCGTTTTGCAGGTACCATGAACTGCTCCCCTCCTGCAAAATGCTCTCCCCATCCTTCCTGAGGGTGAAAGACCCATCTGGCCTCACCTTGCTCCCTTCTCTTGAGCAACATCACAGCCTGACAGGGGAGCTCGCCCTGCAGATGGAGTTGTGGACTTGCCTCCCATCCTTCCCTGTCCTTGGGGTGTCCTTGCCCGAGTCAGTCACTTGTGGAGTGCCAGCACGTGCTGATCACGTTACAGAGGCTCTCCTGATGCCAGTGCCTGTGTTTGCTCCCCAGATGCAAAGCCCAGGCGACTCCCGAGCAGGAAGCATCCATCCAAGAGACCCAGAGCCTGATTAAAGAGAGGCAGAACGTCTTCTTTGAGATGGAGGCCTATCTGCCAAAGAAGAATGGGTGAGAATGCACCTCAGCTCCGGGTGGGGCACCAGGGCCACCATCCACATCCCTGTGGCTGTCATGCTGCAGGCACAGACCCAGAGCTGTCACCCTGCACCCAGCTGTGTCACAGCTGTGCTGCTCCACTTGGGCTCCCCAAGGACACCTGGGCAGGAGCCAGCAGTGCTGCCCCTCACTCCTCTGCCTGCTCACGGCCATCAGCCACCCTTGGGCAGAGGTTGTGCCCGAGGAGAAGCCCTGGTGAACACCCCAGTGCCTGTGGGAGGTGGGGTGTGTGCTCCCCTGCCCATGGGAGGGCATTCCAGAGGGTTTGTGCCTGGCAGCTCTGCATGGAAGGATCTGGGGGCTCATCCCTGGCCCCACTGATGGCACAAGAGGGGGCAGCTCCACAGGCAGGTCCTTGTCCTAACGCTCTGCACTCTCCCCAGGTTGTACCTGAGTCTGGTGCTCGGCAATGTGAACGTGACGCTGCTCAGCAAACAGGCCAAGTACGGCCCCTCCTCGCTGCACCTCTGATTGTCCTGCTTGGATCCCCTTGGCACGAGGAACAACAGCTCCTGCCAGGCAGACACGGGGCTGGCTTGGCTCACCTGGTGTAGATTCCCTTCCTGAGCTGTTTCCTGCATCATTTCCCAAGAATCAGCGAAATCCTCAGCTCCCCCTCACATTGCTGCCACTGGGCTGGGCTGGACCATTAGCTCTGATAAGTTAATGGGATCCTCCAGCGAAGCCATGTCCATGTTTCCACTGTATTAGGAACTTCCAGGAAAGACACGCAGTGGATAGTCCCCTCCTCTTCCCTTGGGGAAACACCAAAAGTTGGGTTTGATCCCTGAGAGTCTCTCCCTTGCCAGAGACGCCCAGCCAGGAGCCTCTCCCCTCTCCCTCTGTTCCCCAGTTCTCCCCTTGGAGATGTGTGCAGATCCCAGTCTGCCCATCTTCCCCACCAGGGCCAGCCACGAGGTTGGGGTGGTTTGGGGTGTTCCAACGTGTCCCAACTGTGTGGAAGCAGCCTGATGTGCCTGATGTGCTCTGCTCTCTTACCCCCAACGCAAGGCAAGGTTCTTCTGAGTATATCCCAGAGGTTCCCAACAGAACAACACTTTTACCCAGCCAGATGGGATGGGGGGACACAAATTTCCAGCAGCCCCCTTGCTCCAAGCTTGGCCTTGTGCTTCCCTGCAGGTTTGCATATAAAGATGAGTACGAGAAGTTCAAGCTCTACCTCACCATCATCCTACTCATTGTCTCCTTCTCCTGTCGGTTCCTCCTCAACTCGAGGTGAGTCTGGCTTGGTGCTGGGCAGAGATCTCCTCCCAGAGCCCCCTGGCCCTTCTCTCCCACCCTGGAATATCCAGAGCTGAACAGGAGATCTTGGTAAAGCATCTGGACACTGCCCTGGAGGTGGGGTGGCCTTTGTGGCTGCCATGGCCACGGTGGGTGGTGGGGATCAGATCCTTTGCCTTGGGGATGGGTGTCCCACGGGGTGTCATGATGCCTGTGCCCCTAGCACGTGCCTTTACACCCTGCTCTGTGTGACCCAGGGTGACAGATGCCGTCTTTAACTTCCTCCTGGTGTGGTACTACTGCACCCTCACCATCCGCGAGAGCATCTTGATCAACAACGGCTCCAAGTGAGTCCCCTGGGCCCGGGGAGGGGTGTGCAGGGGGCTGGGCCATCTCTGCAGGGCTAGAGGGGTTGGGGCCTGTCACAGGGGAGCAGCTCCCTCCTACTCAGGGTGTGTGGCAAACCCTGCAGGGAGCTGCAGGAGCGGGCAGGGGGAACCTCCCGTGCGGAGGCGGCGCAGGAAGGTGGAGCTGGAAGGGCCCTGGTGCTGCCCAGCCCCGAGGCCCTGGGTCCTGCTCTCAGGACCATTTCCCAACCAGCCCTGGGAGCTGTGGGGTGGCTGGGGCTGGGCTGCTCTGCTCTCTGGGGTGCCTTTGGCTCTGGATTCACGCTCCAGAAATGACACTGCTTCTCTGTGTCTGCCCTCCAGGATCAAAGGCTGGTGGGTTTTTCATCACTACGTCTCCACCTTCCTCTCAGGTGTCATGCTGACGTGGTAAGTGTGTGTCCCCTGTCTCATGGTGGGGCTGCCTGGGCTGTGGGCAGCTCTGGCCAGGGCCCATAGGGGCTGTGGGACAGGCAGGGCTGGCTGTCCCCTCCCAGCCCGTCCCTCAGCCAGCACTGTCTTTCCACAGGCCCGATGGGCTCATGTACCAGATGTTCAGGAACCAGTTTCTCTCCTTCTCCATGTACCAGAGTAAGTGCTGCCATGTGTGCTGGGACAGGGACTGACCCCCAGGTGCTGAGAATGCCTACAGAGCTCTGCAGCACATGGAGACCTGGCTGTAGCTGCTCAGTTTCCTCAGCCTCGGGTGGCCTTTGTGGGATGATGCTGAGGCTGGAAGGTGATCCCTGGGCAGCTCCTGACAGCAGCCATGCTCTCCTTGCAGGCTTTGTGCAGTTCCTGCAGTATTACTACCAGAGCGGGTGCTTGTACCGGCTGCGAGCGCTGGGAGAGAGGCACAACATGGATCTGACCGTGGGTGAGTGGGATGTGCCCTTGCTGGTGGTCTCAGGCTGGTGCTGAGCTCACTGGGAGCTGTGGGTTCTACTGGAGGAAATGGTGACACTTTGGTTTGAGGTCACTTTCATCAGTGGCAGGAGCAGTAAAAGCTACAAATCAAACCAAAGCTCCCAGAGCAGCATCTCCCCATGGGCTGATTGTCCCTCTCCTCCTGCTCTGCTGGGACCACCAGCCCACAGCTGGCACCCTCAGGATGTGAGGTGGCAGTGGATGTGGCTCTGGGCATCCCAGGTTTCCCTGGGAAGCTCCTTCAGACATGAAACATCCCCCCAGCACCCCAGGCACTGTAGACTGTCACCTCCCTGGCCCCTGTGACACTGAGGGCAGGAGCTGAGGGCCAGCTCCACTGGATCCCAGAGCCCTGGGTTGGATTAGGAGCCCCTTCCCCTGTCCCCCCTGCAAGCACCCACAGTGAGGCTGGAATGGCAGGAGCTCCTCAGCTAGGCAGTGTGGGCACTGAGCCTCCCTGTCCTCCACATCTGGAGGAGCTGGGCTCCATCCCCTCTCCACCAGCCCATTCCAGCTCCTCACAGAAACCTTCATCCTTTGCAGAGGGCTTCCAGTCCTGGATGTGGAGAGGCCTCACGTTCCTGCTTCCCTTCCTCTTCTTTGGGCAGGTGAGGCTGTCCCAGTCCTTGTAAGATGCCAGAGCCTCGGGTGGGAGGGGGCTGTGCCACATTCCCAGCTGCACTTGGTGGCCTGGACATGGCACAGGCTCCACAGCCATGTGATATGGGATGCCTGGGGCAGGGCAATGCTTCCAACAAATGCTGAGCCTTTCCCTCCAAAGCACCCACCACCTCCACAGCTGGGGAAGTGAGATGGGGTGGTCCTGCCGAGTGCTCAAGTGCAGAGGGGCTGCAGTGAGAACCTTTCCAAAGCCCTTCTGAGCTCCAGCTTTGAGCTGCTGCTGGAAATGATCGACTCCTTCCTTGGTCAGATCGTTGAGGCTGATGGCCAAAGGCTGGTCTGAGGCTTCCTCATGGCCCTTGGGCTTCAGCTGGCCTGAAACAGGGGGCATGTCCTCTGGGAATGAGCTGGGGTCCTCTGGGAAGGAGCCCTCTGGCCCTGAGCCTGGATGGGGTTTCAGTGCTCCCCCACGAGGTCGGTGTGGGGTTTATACCCAGAGGTAGCAGCTGGGTGGGCGCCAGCCTGGGATTGAGCCTCTGCAAGCAGCAGCTCCCCTGCATCTCCTCTCTCCTGCAGTTCTGGCAGCTCTACAACGCCATCACCCTGTTCCGCATGATCCAGCATCCCGAGTGCAAGGAGTGGCAGGTGAGGAAGCTCCTGGGAATGCCCTGGGAGAGGGATGCCCCAGGCAGGTCCATCCTGCTGACCCCGGCCTCTCCTCCCATAGGTCCTCATGTGCGGCCTCCCCTTCTTCATCCTCTTCCTGGGCAACTTCTTCACCACCCTCCGTGTCGTCCACCAGAAGATTCAGAACAAGAACCAGGACACAAAGGAGAACTGAAGTGGGGCAGTGTGGGGGCCTGGACTGTTTCTCCCCACCTACTCCATCCCCTACGCCCATCTCCTCAATTCCGTCCGGACTCTGGTGTCTCATCCCATTCCTTGGAGGCCTGGGTGTGGGACAGAGCCTAGGGCCTGCTCCTGAACAGTCCATGTGCTCACCACGGGGCTGGATCCGTGCTGGAGTCACTCACCTGGAGTCAGGAGCACCCTGCACCTCCTGTCCTGGCTGCCTTCCACATCCAAACAGCAGGATGCTTGGGACAGCCACTCCCCTCCCTTTTTCTGGGATGTTCTCTGGATGCTGGTGCTCCCCAGCCCACTGGGCCAGGGCAGCATCCAGGGACTGCCTCCCATGGCTCCTGGGGTGCTTGAGGCTCCCCCTTTTCCCCCCAACCCAGGGCAGCCCCTGGGTGTTGAGGGCAGAGGCCCTGGGGCAGCCTTGTCAGTCCAAGGGCAGCTGGGGCTGTGCACAGCCCTGGATTCCAGGGGTGCCCCAGCTCCTCCCTTGCCTTCAATCCACAGGGAAGGGGTGGTTGGGGCACAGGAGGGGTGGGAGCAGCAGGAGCCTGCACCAGGCTGTGCAAGCAGCACCCTGGGCCGGCATCTCCTGAGGCTGCACATGTGAAAATAAAGGGAAGGAGCTGCCCCAGGTCACTGGGGAAGTCTGGGAACAGCTTCCACACTGCTCTGCGGTTTTGGTTCATCAGGAAGTGGGTCCTGACACAACCTCCCAGATAGGAGGGTGGAGGTGGGGTTCATAGGACAATTGTCACAATAGGACAAGAGGAGACAGCCTCAGCTTTCGGCAGGGGAGGTTTAGATCAGATATTAAGGAAAATATCTTCCCAAGCAAGGGTTGTCCAGCCCTGACAATAGGCTGCCCTAGGCAGCTGTGCAGTCACCATCCCTGCAGGGATTTAAAAGCCATGTAGACGTGGCAGCTGGGGACATGGTTGAGTGGTGGGTTTGGCAGTGCTGGGTTAAGGGTTGGACTCAAGGATTTGGAGGGGGTTTCCAGCCTAAATGAGCCCATGATTTTATGAAAAGTCATCGCCCTCTGCCCTTCCACCAGCCTGGGCTGCAGGGGGGCTCCTTCCCACGGCACCCCAGTCTGCACAGGCTGTGGCCACCCAAGGAGCCCAGCAGAACCTCAGTGTCCCTGGAGGTGGGGAAGAGACATCCTGTACCAGCACTGGGAGCTCTGGAAGAACCAAAGAGCAGGTTGGGCACAGCTGCACCCCAGTCCAGAGCCCCCCACTGCCATCCTCCCTCCCCTCCCACAGCCCAGCACTCAGGGTAGGGCCTGCCCCCAGCTCAGCCTAAACCCAGAGCTGCCACCACATCCCAAAATTTCCTCCCAGTTGTCATCCATTGCTCCTCCTGCCTCCTTCTTCCCTCTGGTTGAGCAGAGAGAATGCAGGAAGCAAACTCCAGACACAGGATTTTTATTCCAAGGGCAAATGTATTTAAATAATTTACAATCATTGGACAGCCTGAAAGTCTGGGGGTTTTGTTGTTGTTTTTTTTTTTTTTT
>WAAG01065010.1:21386-48760 GCA_013390105.1 Tichodroma muraria | reverse complement strand
ATTCCCAGAAGTGGCCACGAGCTTTAGAATCGAGTCTGAGTGACCTGACTGCGGTTACTTGGAGGTGTGGTGGTGGCAGAGGTCAGAGAAGTGCCCCAGGTCTGTCCACCCTCAAACATCCTCTGTGGCCAAGAGAAGGACAAAGCATCCTCCTGCGGACAGAACCACTCAGCTCTGTTCACCCTGCTCCACCACCCTGCTTTTGGCTGGGGCCACCAGCAACAGGAATAGCAAAGCTGCACCCTGGAGGCACCAACTGGCCCCACAGAGTCCTGCAGCAGCTCCAGCCCCTGGGTGAGCTCCCGGGCACTCACCCTGCTGCTTCAGCCAGGCCCGCTCCTGGATGAAGCCGATGAAGGGGGCGATGCCAGTGCCCGGCCCGATCATGATCACGGGCGTGCTGGGCTTGAAGGGCAGCCGGAATTGCGACTTGCGCACGTACATGGGCACCAGGGAGCTGCTCCCGTTCTGGTTGGGCACCTTGTTCTTGAGCCAGCTGGTGGCCACCCCTTTGTTCAGGCGGCCCGTCTTGGTCTCGTACTCCACCGTCACGGCACAGATGTGGATGGAGTTGGGATGAACCTGCAGGGAAGAGATGCTGGAACCAGGCAGAGAAGGAGCCCCAGCAACTCCACGCTGCTTCCTTGCGCTCAGGAATGGGGAGAAGTTTAACCTCATGTTAACATTGGGACAGCTATTCCTCCCTCTGTGCTCCTCATGGGGCTTCTGTCTTGTCCTCAACTCATCACAGGACCACTGAGCTTCCCTGGAGGTTGCCAAGAGTGACTTTTGACCAGCCCCTAAAATGCCAACTTGCCAGGCAAACGGGCAAAGAGGATCAGGGCTCCAGGGAGTGTGGTGGTATCAGGGCACAGCTGGCTGCACCATGGGACTCTCCACAGGCCGTGTGGGAAGCTGGGATAACTCCATGCATGGAGATCACTGTATCTGCCCCTCTGATAGCAAATGTCACCAGGAGCAGCTCCTCATGTCCTGCCCCCAGCTGAGGGGAGCTGCAGCTGAAGGGTCCCCCCAGAGCCACATTCCCTGCTGGAAGCACACCCACCTTGGAGGAGGAGGCGATGGAGTAGTAGCGGGCCTGCAGGCGGGGCAGGAGCTCGCACAGGTGGTCGATGGGGGGGCGCAGGGAGGGCATGTCCTGCAGGATGGCCAGGATGTTCCTGCGGGCCTCCACCACCCAGCTGAGGTACAGCGCCTGCGGGCAAGGAGGGCACAGGCATCACAACCTCCCCACGCGGCTGGCAAACGCGCCCCAAGAGGCTCTCTGGGTGCCTTTTGGGGATCCCCCAGCCCCCAGCTCGGCCCGGCTGGGAAGGGCAGTGCTCCCACCTTGCCCTCGGCAGCAGATGAGGCCATTTTGCGGAGGCGCTCCTGCTCGCCGGCGTCCGTGGCGTACTGGGCCAGCTCGTAGAGGACGTTGGTGCGGGGAGGGTTGGTGATGTCCAGGTAGTAGGTCAGGGCTGTCCGGTATGATGTGGGGCAGGGGAAGGGATGCTTCTTGTTGGATTCCTCTGGAGAAGCGGGAGAGAAAGAAAAATTGAAACCCATCCACCTCACGCTGTTACGTGAAGAGGTTTTGTGCCGCCTGCTACACACAGTGAGCGCTGGAGACAGAGCAGAGTGGGCTTTAGGGAGGAGAGAGCAGCCTGTGGGTCAGAATCACCTCCCTCCCCAGGCAGCTCCATCTCCCAGTAGCCCATTTTGTGTTTCACAGATGCTGCCTGACAGTTTAGCAGCAAAAAACACACCCTGTGTTCTCCAAGGGGCTCCCTGCCCCAAGATGTTCGTGCACAGTCCAGCAAACCCCCAGGCTAAGCAGGGGGCTGCTCTCCATGGCTAATTTGGCCTCAGGCATTTACACCTCTATCAGATCTGGCCTCAAAAGTGTCCTTAGGCTCTGTCAGCCACATACAGCTGTGCCAGCAGTCAAGACTGGAGCCATTCTGTTCAGGCTTGAGAGGTCCACAAAGGACAGGAATGACAGCACGAGGCAGGACAGCACAGGACACTGCACCGGGGGCCACAGGCTCCAGCAATGCATTAAATCCACTTCCTCTCTAGAAACCAGGAGCTCTCTCAGGCTTTTGGGCAAGCATATCTGCTGCCTCAGGTCTGGCTGTGCTGCTTCAGGAGTGTGATGGGCAGCAGCTGCAACCTCCTTCCTGCCAGAGGCCAGCTCTGTGGGGAATGCAACCCAGGAAGAGCTCTTTGGATCAGCACACGTGCTCCCTGCTGGCAGTTCAGTCCCCAAGCCTGTGCCACCTCTCAGGACTGAATAAGAACATCTCACAAGCTCAGGGCTCTGAGGAACTCCAGGGCTGCTGAAGGATGCTCTGGTGGGCTGATGCTCCATAATTAGGAGTGTGCTGTTATGTAATTTGTTGTTGAATGGGCTCCCTAAGCACATTTCACAACTGACCCACTTCAGCTGATCTCAGCAAGCAGGCTCTGAGCCCCTGCTAAAACAGCACAACACAGAGGGGCTGTGGGACAGCTGGAGGTGCCCCATGGGATCTGAGGGTAAAGGACAGAGGCCAGAGAACTGGAGACCCTCAGGGGTCATCCATACTCACCATCCAGGTTGTTCAGGGACATGACAGTGTCCAGGTCAGTGCTCAGGATCTCACCAATCTGGTTCACCAGGGAGGAGTCGTTGGCTGGGTACACGGCCACGTGGTCCCCGGACTCGTACCTGGCACAGGGCAGGAGGAGAGCACATGGAACACCTGCACCACTTAACCACCCCCAGCAGCTCAGCCAGAAGACAAGGGGGCTGGTGCAAGAAGCAGCAGGACAACAATGAGGTCTGATGCACAGGACCTCCACCATCAGGATCCACAGAGCCAGCAGTGACATTGTGGGACAATGGTTTCCCAGGGTTTTTACAAGGGATCTCACAGGTAACAGCAGTTTTGCCAGAGTTCCAGCAAGGACAAGTTAACTTCCCAACAGAACAGAGCAAAGCTCCTCAAAACCTCTGCAGCTGTTATGTTAAGCCACTTGGATTCATTAAGGAATTTAGCCAGTGAGAGGGTTTTAAGAACAGGGCTTTATTCCCCCTATGCTTGTACACCTAAACCAGGCAAATACAGGCAAGATCAAGGCCCAGCTCTCCCCTCTCACACAGCTCAGCTGCCCTCTCGTTTACTGAGTGACTTCTAGAGAATTCCTGCAACTGGGATTGCTCAGGTAGAACAGGGATGTGGGATAGGATGGATCCAAAGTGCAAGAGCTGGGAGCCAATCCTGACAGGGGGTACCTGGTACAGAGGCCCAAAGGGCCAGTGTTAAGGAGCAAGGTCTCCTTCTGAAGTGCTGGATGAGGCTGGCACCACGTCCTTGTTCTTTGCTCCTGACAAAAGAGAGAAGCAGCTTCCCCCAGGGAATTACCTGATTTTGGAATTGGAGATATCCAGCTCCAGGTGCATCAAGTGTCGCTCTCCACCCTCGTTCAGCTTGCGGTTCTCCGTAACCTGAGCCAGGAAGGGGTTCTTGGCATCAAATGGGCTGGAAGGAAAGATAAGGGTGTTGTGGGATACTCTCCTGCAGGCTCATGGAGCTCCTTGTACCCAGGCATGCTCCCTCTGACTCCAGAGCAGCTTCCCATGATTTGGTTCCTGTTCCAAAGCACACTGCGCCACAGCACAGATCAAATTATGATCTGCTGCTCCCCACACTGGCACAGAAAACAGATACTTTTCCTTCTCAGCACAGCCCAGCAGTCAACAGCTTCTGTCCCTTCTGTCCCATTAAGGACACAGGACAGAGAACCGGACTGGAGGGACTGACATCTCAAAGAAATGTTTCAGGCTGGAATCAATGTTTAAAGCTCATCTCCCCACAGCAATACTGCCAGCAGCCATCATGCATTGGCCACTGCAGGCAAGGAAAGGCTCAGGACAGATGCTGTGGATCTACCAGCCAAACAGCACACGTGACCACAGCCACGTCCTCACCACAAACGATTCATTAATTGGGGAATCCCAGAGTCCCAGTGGAGTTCTGAGCCCATTTCTCTTGGGCAGAGACCTGCTGTGCTGCAGGAATGGCACTGCCTGCACAGCAGGTGCTGTTAGAAACATCAGGGAGCCACCAGCCAAGACCTGCCCCACGTACACCCTGCCCAGGGGGGTTGGCACTCACGGCTTCTGGTTCTCGTAGCTCTTGAGTCGGCCCATCTCCCCCGTGTAGACTTTGTTCATGTTCACATCTGTGTGCACCACCAGCTCGTACTGCCGGATGCTGGAGGGGGAAAGGGGAGAGAAAAGGGAAAAAAGTCAAACTGGAACCCACAAGGTACAGCTGGAACCATCATCTCCTTTGCTGCAGCTCAAAAACAAATGCAAATTCCACCCCTTTGCCCCTCTTGAGACATGAGGGACCAGGCAGACCCTGCAGAAAGCCCAAAGCAAGGGGAACCCTCAGCCTCCCTGGAGCCTCACAACCAGCACAGCCAGCCCCAAAGGAACCAAACCCCCCATCTCCCCACTCAGAACAGGAATCCAGAGCTGGGCTCAGACTCACACCAGGACAGGCTCAGGCCAAAGAGCCCCACTCCCTGCTATACTTCACTCGTGCCCTCCTTGAGTCTGGAAGGGGAGGCAGTGCAGAGGAAAGGGAACAGCAGCCCAGGGCTGATGGCACAGCCACCAGTCAGAGGTGGCCAGTCTCTGACACCCAGGAGAAGCTGCTGACCCAGGAGAAGCTGTTCCCAAACCCACCTGGACTCTTCTCCTGTAGCCTCCACCCCGAAGTGCTCACACACTGCTGGCCAGAACTGCTCTCTCCAGGTGATGAAGTCTTCTTCCAGGCTAGCCAGGGCAGAAAAGACAGTCAATAACCTAGCCCTATTCCCAGAGGAGCCACCTGAGATCCCTATGGTTCTCCTCCCATCACTGTGGGAAAAGGCATTTGTCTTGGACCCAGGCACCTTTGGTACCTCCACATGCCCCCAGACCACCAGGAAAGCGCCTGCAGAGCCCTGAGTGGGAACTGCTGCTACACCAGACACCCCTCCTTTCCCCAGGTCTGCCAAGGAAGGCTTTGTTATTTAGCTCAGCCTCTAAAAAACCCACCTCCCCATTGTCCACCCCAGGCATGAGGTGATCTTCCTAAAAGGTCATGATTCCACCGTGGCACTACTTATTTTTGCAGGGTCAGAGCCTTTCACACATGGAATATCCCTCCCACAAGGCCCTGCAGACCTTAGAGGTAGAACCACAGGTCGATGTATTGTCCCAAGGTGCTCAGGTGAACACAGAAAAAAAAAAAAGAAAACATCATTGTCTGAGTTGGAAAATTGCTGCCTCCCACCATAAAACACCTCCCGAGGAGATTAACCTGCCTCCTTCACTGGGATGGGTGAGTTTATCCCCACAGGCAGCACAGGAAAGGCAGAAGAGGATGCAAAGCCTGCTCCAGTTGTACCCATCTGCTTTTAAAGCTGACGTGGGATTTCCCAGACACAGGATCCCTTAGGATACCCACAGCGCCCAGGGAGCTAATTGTGGGAAACACAGCAGCCAAACACACTCAAAAACATGTCAACCCCAACAACAAGCCCTGTGGAGTTTATTTCTGTCTCGGTAGCTATCCTGGGTTTCAGTGCAAGATGTCCCCAGCAGTGTGTATTCTATCACCATCTGTTGAAAGCCGGGCTGGGGAGTGGGGTAATCCTCTGCCAATGGGCCACTTGTTAAAAAACCAGCTGGGGCAGTTTTCTTTATCTCTTCTACAACCCATCCAGTCCAGAGATATATCTTCTGCTAATGGGCCACTGATTCTCACTTAATGACTGATAAAACCACATCATCCCATTGGGAGATGCTCCATCCAGGGGGAGGAGCCAAGCATTCCTGCCTGGATAAAAATCTGAGATTTGGAACACCAAGCAGCCTTTTCTCCACTGGATTCCCAGAGGAAGACCAGGCCCATCTACACCACCACTGGACCTTCAGAGAAAACTCCACCCTTTCTACAGGATCACCACTCCAACAGACCCACCTCTGCCCCTCCAGGGGACTGCAGCCACTATTTAATGGCACTGCCACCCCACAGGGGGTCAGGTTGTATTCTGACTCTGTCAGGGGGTTTTGTTGTTTGTATTACTGCATTTTTATTTTAATACTCCTAACAAAGAACTGTTATTCCTATTCCCATACCTTTGCCTGAGAGCCCCCTCAATTTAAAAATTATAATAATTCAGAAGGAGGGCGTTTATATTCTCCATCCCAAGGGAGGCTCTTGCCTTCCTTAGCAGACACCTGTCGCTCAAACCAAGAGAGCAGTGGAGCCAATTCCCTGCCAATGTCCCTTCCAAGATGCTTCCAGCCAGCTCTGACCAGCCCCTCAGCCCCAGGCACTCACTTGCCATCGTCATCTCCCAGCCCCAGCTCAAAGATGCGCTGGGCTCCAAGTTCCTCCAGTCTCTTGTCCACGTACTTCCCCATGGCGTTGAAGTGCTCGTACGTCTTGTTCCCCAGCCCAAAGACCTGGAAGGGAACACTCATGAGCATGGAGAAGCAGGAGGTGGACCTTCCCCATCCATTTGACATCTTCTGGCCAGGCATCACCCACAAAGGAGGCAGAAGAAAGGCAGTGAGACCTCTCCCAGCTCCCCCATCAGCTCTCCAGTAAGAATCTACCACTGGAGAGTTTGTGGTCAGGAGGCCCCAGAGCCCCCCCGAGCCTGGATGCACTTCCAAGAGCTCCTGCACATCTCCTCGTGGGACCAGTAAGAACCTGGACTGCCTAGAGACCCATGGCTGGCCTTTGCCTCCCACAAACCACACAGTAAATGTTTGCTCACTGCTTCACACAGAGCAGCCTCACACCTCCACCAGTGCATTTTACTCTCATGTGCAATATTATGCTGCCTAAGGAATTTGGCCAGGGTTTAGGTGAGGTGGTTGTTTCTCAGCCAGTTATTCAGCTCAGCACAGGAAGAGAGCCACAGACTGCTCCAAGTGATTTAATTTGTAGAAGATCTGGCCCCAGGCTGCTCAATTAGCTTCTGAAGAGCAGCAGCAGCCTATAGCTCATTTACAGACTTGTATTCAATGCCTGCAGGGCTGTTTATACCTGGAAACCCTCATGGTTTAGGGAGTGGAGAGAGAACTCTGACATTTGATTTAAAGCATCCAGATGTACATTTGCAAGTGTCCATAAAGCCTGGGCAGGAAGACAGCAGGGACCTCATCCCAGACAAGGTGCACAAGGCACAGACATCATGTTGTGCCTTTCCCCAAGCCACTCTGGAGGGCTCTTGGTCTTTCTGCCCAAATGCAACACAAAAACTGGAACGGGGCCACTTACTGCAAACCGGAGACCCGACAAGTCAACGTCAGCCTCCTGCAGCCAATCGTAGAAATCCTGGGCATTATCCGTGGGATCCCCCTCTCCATAGGTGGCCATGCAGAACACAGCCAAGGACTTGTCGATCTCGGAGAGGCGACTCAGGTCCGACTGCAACCAGAGGAAAAGAGGAATCTTCAAGGACCCCACACCGTGGCTGCTGGGCAATTCCTATTCCCACAGGGTAGGTGTGCGAACAGCACCATGCGTTTGCAGAAGGGGTTGGGAAAGGTCAAAGCCACCCAAAATGGCAGGGAAAATAAAGGCAACCACCCTCACTGGACTGCAAGTCAGTATTTCTACCCCACCAGAAAAGCAATGGGATTTTCCATGCAAGGCTTTAAAGGACCAGGAGAATGCAGAATTGCAAGGACCGAGCTCTCAGGCTGATCTTTTCTCCCTTAAATGTCACAACTGTCCCTTGGCCAGGGTCACTGGATTATTTTAGGGGACACTGAAATGTTGCTACTATCCCAAAGCTGTTCAGGGCTAAATTACCAGGTCATACTCCTCTGGATCTGCTGCCATGCCCCGGAGGCCATAGCGATGGGCATCTTTGGAGAGGCGATTGGCAAACTCCTCTGCTGTGCCCGTCTGGGAACCATAGAAAACCACTATATTTCGGCCCTGGAGAAAAAGAAAAATCCCTTTTAAATGGTGGTTAGTCATTTGGCAAATGCATGGATAAAGCACAGACAAAGGAAATGCCTGAGATCAGGAATCCTGGACTGCAACCTAAAGGCAACCAGGAGTCTGCGCTTGTGCAGGACTCCAAGGGTTTGGCAGAAAACTCAAGGCTGAGCTGCTAATGAGAACATGACTGTTGCCACTCTCAGAGGGGAGACTCGGGTCAGACTAAAACCCAAAGCGAAGAACAAACCTTCCAGATTTATTCTCAACTCTGAGGCTGCAGCGTGATGCCTGGAAACAGGGAACACCCTGGATGAGAATGCAGAACCTGCCAAAAGCTCTGGGCAAGTGCCTAAACACCAGAGCTCCTGCTCTGCTGCAAGCCAACTACTTTGAAGTAAAACGGAAAATGCATCCAGCCCTTGCCTCTTCCTCTGCTTCCTCTTGTGTCCAGACCAGCAGAGTCAAAAGCTGACAATTCTGTGTACAACAATTCCTATCCCACAGCCAGCCAGTTTGGGAACCAACCACACAAATAAACAACTGCCAGCCAATGACTTTAAAGTCTCTCCCATTTCCCTCCTGACTTTGATCTCATATTACATTATTTTTTTCCACCACCGAATTTTCACTTTAATTTCTTCTCTAAGAACAACTGTCAGGCACAGACTAAAAGAGCTATTCCTGGCTGCTCACACGGCCTTCCTCTGGATGCTCTCTGCAGCAGGCATGTGTCTGTATCCATACCAGCTCCTCCTGCTGACAGTTTCCAGAGGAAACTAGGATGGATATGAGCTCCTCCACCTTCCCTGCACCCCTTGGAGGCAGAACGAGCAGCTTACCGTCTTCTTCATCTTCTCGATGAAGCTGCTGTCTCTCACTGGAGCTGCTCTGAAAGACAGGAGGAACCTCTTTTCAGATGAGCACATTCATTTTTGAGGTCAGGAATAAGCAAGTGGGGCAAAAGTGGTCCTCTTTTCCCTCAGGAAAGCTGCCCAAAAGGGTGTGAATCTCCAGTGACCACTGTTATTCACCCTGTCCCAGGGATGCCCACTGCTCAACCACAGGGCTTCTGCAATAACCATGGATCAGGGACATGGAGCAGATGGGAAAAGCTGAGCCCCTGCCTGACCCCTATCAGTGAATCCTTCCACAGGAAAAGCCCAGGCACCCAGCCCTGCACACAGGAAACCTTTATCAACTGCTCTGAGAGGTTTCACGGCTGAGCAGGTTGAAGGATCTCACAGGAGCAGGTCCCCAGATAAGTCTCAGGGCTGAGCCATAGTTTGAAAGAAGAGAATGGAGAACTCCCTGCTTCCCACACCACCGTGGGCAGGCAGGATCCGTCCTGAGCCATGCTCTCCAGGGCACATCCCCCAAACCTGAAGTCAAACAGGGCTAAAAATCAGCTGTTTCAACCTCAAAACAGCATGCCAGACATGAGCCCCGGAGCTGGAAAGCCCTGTGGATCAGGCACACGCAGCTGATCAGATCCACAGAGCTCCTGGCAAGGCAACCACTGCCAGCCAAGGCCCTGTGGAGCTCATTGCATGCCGGGTTCCCATTCCCAGGATGGATCTCCTGCACAGGACATTTGCATTACTGTATGGACATGGCTTTCCCTAGCTTGACAGGGAGACAAACTCCAGCAGAGCCAGAAACATGGAGGTGGGGATTCACACTGTCCTGTTAGGGCGGCAGCCAAAAGAGGTTTGCTATCCTTAGCACATCTTTGGATTTTCAGTGTTATGGAGTGAAAACAGCCCAGTCCTGGGGATCCTGGGAGCCTCACAAGCAGAGGTGACCATAGCTACAGTAAGATTAGGTGCTGGGAGCTTTTCAGAGCAGGCAAGGACAGGAGCTCCCTTGCTGTTCTCCCCACCAAAACTTTGGTAGCAGGGAAGACGAAGTGGGACCCGTTCCCATTCCACAATGGAAGAATGAAAGGCCGGGTCTCCTGTGGGAAGAGAGAAGCCTCCAGGCAAAAAACAAATGGTTTTGGCTCCAGCCCATGTGAGAATGTGAAGAGCTTGCTAACAGTTTCCTCAACTCTGTAGCCCAGAGGGAGGGATCCTGCGGATGTGCAGAGGCATTTGCGGAGAGCACGCACACACACAGAGCAGCAGGGTGGGGGACGTCCATAAAACATCCCCTCGAGCACCCCTTGCTACCCAAAGGGATCAAGGAGCTCCATAACTGGGCCTGACAGCTCTGAGCACCAACAGTCTCATACAAAAGACCAAGCACACACAAAGGACAAGCAAAGCCGACCCCTAAGAGCTCCCCAAGGCAGCCGGGAGACGCTCACACCCCTGCTTGGCTCCCTCAGCAGTTAACAGTCTTCCCATGTTGTCATCTGTCTCCTTTTGGGAACTGGGATATCACAAATGTCTTAAGAGAGCAGCCCCAGCCCTGCCCACGCTGCAGCCAGGACAGGGGCTCAGGAGAGCTCTCAAGACACAGCTCTCACTTAGTCTTTGGCTCCTTGGTGAACTTTTTTAATTCCTGCCCTCTGCAAATGAGATCCAATTAAAACAACTGTTGGGTTAACTACTACACAAAATGCTTTTAAAGGAGGAGAAAAAGAAAAGTTTTTAGATCTTTTCAACAGGCTCCCTTTGGAAGAGAAAAGGGAGCAGCACATGGAGCTCGTCCGTTTTCAAAGCAGGCAACCCTGCACTGAAGTGAGTGCTGGAGAACAGGCTGTGGCTCAGACACAGGAGAAATAATGAGCCTGGCTTTGGAAAAAAGGCTACACAACTCCCTGAAATTGCTTCATCAGGGTGGCCTGAAAATCTGAGCAGCGAAAACACACAGGCACCAAAGGCAGAAACTACACTCACTTTCCCTGCTCTGCCAGGGAAACTTGGAAGAGAAAGTTTGTCCTCAGTAAGGACTGATCTTACAGCTTAGACAGCTCAGGCTAGCAGCTACAAGCACTAGAAGCAGCACTGGGTGGAGGGAAGGGGATTAACCCCTTTGTCAGTGTGAGTCTGTAGCTTGTACAGCTCTTCCACCCTTGGTGAGAGCCCACAGCGCAAACGACTCCCAGGGCTCTCTGTCACTTTGGTTTCAGAAGAAAAAAGGACAGGGGAGGAAGTTCCCACCAGCTCAGCAACAATACCAAAGTCCCTCTCAGCTGAACACCTCTCCTTCAGAAAGCTCCTGTTCCCATGGCTTTCCTGCTGAAAGCACAGATACATCCAGAAGCGAGGACGCAGCCTGGATGCTGCAGAGAAACAGCACCGACAGCAGGGTCTCCTCTGGAGCAGCCTGCTTCCAAGCAGAGCCTCTCCCCTTCCTTCTCCTCCTGCTGCAGAGGGAGGAGGCACCCACTCCACCCAGCTTGGGAGCTGGAAGGATCCCACCGGCCCGTCGGGCAGAGTAACTCACCTGGCCACGGCCGGCTCTTCCCGCGGGGCCGAGTACACACAGCCCATGGCAGGGCAGGGAGGAGGCAGACAAAGAGTCCAGGGCGGCCGTGTGTCTGCACGGGGAGCTGTGGGGGGACGGATCTAACTTAGCTCTGGAGCCACACACACACAGGCCTTTCCATTCTGCTCCTCCTGGGCGTTAAAACCAAACGTCAGCCTTTTGTTGAGGGGAAGAGAGCCGGCACAAAAGGTCCCGGCACAGGTCATAGCAGGAGTGGTCCCGTCCACTCCGATCCTCGTGGTGGGGCTTTGGAAGTTACTGAGTGGATCTGCGCAGTCCTGAGAAACTGCAACATCTGGCAGCAGTGGCAGAAAGGAATTAGGAGTGGAGAATGAAACCTCCCAGGATCCTCCGCAGCACACGTCCCTCTCCCATCCGCACGGAGCAGGGGACGGGACACAAAACCCTCCCCCAGCCTCGTTCCCTTGGAAACTGTTTATATCACAGCTGNAAAAGGAAAAAAAGAGCTTGATGCTGTAGCTGAATGAAACGATTCCAGACACTGCGTGAGCAACGCTTCGGGTAACTATGGCAGTGCCATTACAGAGGCAGCTCAAAGGAGTTTGTTTTCCTCAGGATCCTATTAAATTAAATTAGAGATGGTCTCTCACACACACAGGCAGCAGAGAGCTAATCAGGCTAAGGACTTGGAGCAATTCCTGCCACAGGAAGCCCTGCAAATACAAGGGAATGGATTTCTGCATAGCTGCAGAATAGAGATAAGCCAGTTTCTGTCCCAAACAATGTTAAAGAGGGGGGAGAAGGGAGAGGGCTGTCCCACCTGCATGTCCCCAGGATGACTGTCTGCAGAGTGGGGTCAAGAGAAGGGAAAGAAATCTGTGATTGAGAAACTTGCAGAGGAGGAGCAGCCAAAAAACAAAAAAAAATTCCTGCATTCCCCAGCAATGGCCCTGCGAGGAAGCACAGTGGCCGTGGCTGCGTGGTGATCCAGAGCTGCTCTCCCTAATGACATCTGCAGAGCAGGCTGCAGGGAGAGCTGCTCTGGTGGTTTTAATTAAGTCTGAAAATGGTCAAAACACCAGCAAGGCTCAGTCAGTGGGATCCCAGCCTGGCCCACACACGTGTTACACGTCACAGGTACGGGACACCACATATGCAGGAAACGACTGCGTGTGCTGGGTTCTGTCCCTTCTGTGGGCACTTTGGACAGGAAAACAGCTGCACTTGGCTTAAGGGTGAAGCTCAGCAGCCTGATTGCTCTCTGAGCTGTGGCTGAACCTGGAGATGCATTGCTGGGGCAAGATCATGATGACTTCCAGGCCACGCAGAGAGAACGCAGCCCAGATGCCATCCAGAATAGGGGATCTCAGTCACGTATCTGCTCTTCCACAATCAAGGGCAGTAACAACAGTGGCATTTCCTTTGCAGACCCTGCTGAGCAGATTTTATGAAGGTGTGCTGCTCCCAAAAACCCCAGAAGGGCACTGAGGTGCTGGATGCTGTGTTTAGGTCAGAGATTCTGCTTGAACCCTTCAACATTGCAACAAGTCACTAAAGCAGCAGCCATTGTGATGTGTCTGAATTGTTATTCAGCACCTTCATCCTCCAGTATTCTGAGGCTGAAGTTGGGGGGCCAAAGTGACACAAGAGAAACCCTCACACAATGCCATCAGATAAAGCAGTTCAGGACACTTTGGCAGAGCTGCAGAGAACAGAGCTGAAGAAATGCAACCCCTCTAAAGGTCAAGGCTCTCCACTCCAGCCAGAGACAGCCCCACTGAGGCCTTTCTGCCTTCATGGGTCTGGAACAACTTCCCTGCCCGCCCAGGGGCCCGTCTGCCATATCCAGCCAGCCACAGGCAGAGGCTGACAGTGTGATCCTGATTTGCTTGTTCATCAGAACGGAAACTACCCCAGACTGAAAGATTACAGGAGGGAAGGAAACCCAAGGCTGACCAAGCTTATTCTCCCACTCATTTTCATCCCAGTTCCAGGTGTCCCATAAAATCCCACTGCAAAAGCTGCAGGAAGACACTGCCTCTGTCCTGAAGGATGGACGTGCCACCAAGCCACAGCTTGGCTTTTAGGGTCACGTTGCCCTCGGACCAGCTTGATACAAAGATCACAGCAGGGTACAGGGAAAAACCACTTCACAGCCTCCTCTCACTGCACCTGAGTGGCTGACACTTTTCCAAAGTGCGGTGGTGGTAGACAACTTGCAGAACCTCACCTCTCCGGTTATCGGCAACAGGAGGTGCTGCTGTTCCACATCTCCCACAGGGAGCAGTCGCTCCCTCCCAGCCACTGCTCACACAGACAGAGAAGGCAGCACAGAGCCCATGGAGGAAACAAAGTGCCTATGAGGCATCTCAGAGCCAGGACCTGCAGCCAGGCTGGGATGGAAGCCCACATGCTGAGGCCCTGCAGCAGAACAAGGTGGTAACACACAACCAGAAGTGAAAGATTCTCTGCAAGGTCACCACAGCCTCTGGAAGAGCTGCACATGATGGGCTGTAGGTGGAATCAGTCACAAGGACGGGGAGCACGGGAGCCCAGGCTGCGCCATGCCAGGATCCAATTTCAGATGGATAGTGCCCTTTCCCCAGCCAGCTCAGCTCTCACTGCAGCACAGCCATTCTTACAGACTCCAGAGGCGACCACTGACACACGCAGCCCTGGTTGGCAGGCATTGGAGGGAAAGCATCCCAGCAATCCAACAGAACACATTCCCAAGGTAAGGCAGGGCAGGCACAGGCAGCTGGGCTGCTGCCAGCCACCCATCTGCACAAGGTACCACAGCCAGGGACACTGCTGCCCTTTAAAACTCTCCCAGACAGAAAATGTACTTTCTAGCCTCCTGCAATGCCAGAAACAAAGAACGAGCTAAAAAGTCTAGCAGAAAACTGATGCAAAGTTAGGAAAGTGACTGAGACAAGGAACGAAATGCACCCAGATCTCCACCTGTGCGACACGGTCCTGGCCCCAAGCCCTCTGCAGAAGACAGGGTGGAACAAAGCTCTCCCTCTCCAAATCCAGACTCCCACTGCTGTGGTAAGCAGGCATCAAAAGCCCATCAAGTTTTACAGGAGCTGCCAGCAGCTCATCCCAGGAACTATCTCCCAGCCCTCCAAGACTATTCCTTTCCTTCACAGCCAAGCGTAGATAAAATTTCCAACAGGACACCTGTTTAGGAGCAAGTCCACCTTTCTTCAGATTTCCCTAAATGTGACTTTTATCAGAAAACACCGAGAATTAAATCCTTAACAGTTTTGAAGTACAGCCAGAGCCTTTCCTGCCTTGCTCGGGAAAGGCCAATTCCCAGCTTGGGCCACACGGTGGGGGTAAGGCAGAACTGCAGCCTGGCTCTTCCACCGGGATTGCTGCACTGTGAGCAGAACACACAGCAGCTGAGGGCAGAGAAACGCCCCCTCAGCGAACTCCCACAATCCAGCTGAGCCTCCCAGAACCCACCACAAGCAAGAGAGAAAAGCTCCACTGGTGCCACGCAGCCTGAGAGTCGTTACTTACACTGACTGCATTTTGGGGAGATCAGGCACTTCCTCCTTTTTCTTGCGAAAAAAGAACCAGTAGGTAAAAAGTCCAGTGATGAGGGAGATGAGGAACACGTCCATCATGCTGAAGAGAGAGTCCTGCTGTGCAGTGCTGTCGGCAGCGGAGATGCTCGGGTCCATGCTGGGTTCCCCCATGGCAGTCAGAGGCACTGTGAGCAAGGAGAAGCAATGAGCACCAGCAGCCACATGGGGCAGCATTAAAGGACATCCAGAAAATGCTTTTTGCTTTACGCTTAGTCCTAGCAGCACAAGGCCGCCCGACAACTCTCTGCACAGAGGCCTTGCAGCACAACTCTGCAAGGTTCTTCTGTGCCCCGAGGTGCTTTTCCCTTCCTGCTGTATCCATGCTGATCCATCTGAAGTATTTCTGCTTTCCCTCTGCCAGCAGCATCAGAGCAGCCCCACACTCCAGCCAAGGAGCCAAACCAGGCTCCTACTGACACCCCAGCAATACTCAGCAGGGACTCATGGCCAGCCTTTACTAAAGCCCTTACTCACCACAGAGCCCCTGGGGTGTTACAGGGGGATGACCCCGCTTTTCCAGTTACCCCACATATCTGGGGATTCCTCCCTCCTTCCCACAAGGATGCCCTGGCCCCACTGCTGTGCTGATAAACCACAGAGCAGGCACCAACTCCTGTGAGCATCCCCACAACAGGCTTTTACAACACAAATTATGAATACTTCTGGTTTACTCCATTACAGATTGGATTTACCATTCATCTCTTCCTGGGTCTTTGGCTTCCCAGTCCCTTCCATGATCTCCCCCAGTTTAACTTCCATCTCTTTGAATTGCTCCTTTACACTTACCAAGGCAGAGTTTAAGCAATTTGGGACTTGCCCACAACCATACCCAGAATCTGTGATAACACGAGGATGAGCACCCAGCCCTCAAATACCCAAGCAGCCCTATGGCTCCTGTCCTTCCCCTGGGGAGCCACCCATCCGTCCCTCCCTCCCACTGCTGTGCCAAAGCTCTGAACTCCTCTGACCCTAATCCAGATGGCAAGATTATCTTCCCTATGCAAGGACACACTCTGTCCAAGTAAACAGATAATTAACTCAAAACTTGATTTGGAAGGGCAAAGTGACTCTCTCCTTGTACTTGGGCATCCTGCCAACCCAGGAGACCATGGACATTTGAACTTGCACCCAGGAAAGTGACTCAGAGCCGTGGTGGTGCCGCAGGAGGAAAAGGATACGTGCCATGGCTGAGAAATAAAAGTGACTGAAGTTGAGGGTTATGCTAATACATTCAGGAGCTGGGAAGAAAAGGGAAGGTGATGCTTAGGGAGCACTATTGAGGGAGACCAGGTACAAACCTTCAGCAAAGATCAACCCTTTGTTGTTACCCCCACAAGGGAAGTCCAGCTCCAGACAACACACAGCTCTGTGCCACAGGGCACCAGCTATAAAAAGCACTCTGTGGAGCACAGGGAGAAGTCCACAGTCACCTGGCAGTGACCCTGGGCGGGTACTCTGGCAACCCAATTAGTGCTCAGCTCCACAAGAAGTTTCATTTGCTGGAAATCTTGGCAAGTAACTGCATTACAAAGGGCACTAAAACACCACTGCAAAGCTTCCCGTTAGGTTCCCCACAGAAGACACTAAGGCAGGATGCTGAAAGAAGAGTAAGAGTGATGTGACTGCAGACAAGCAAACTGCACATTCCTCTCCATCAAGCAGGTCACCCTGTCCTCCCTCCTTGCAAGCAGGCTTCCCATCACTGGATCTTGGAGCCAAGCAAGAGCTGGATGTTACTTCTGTACAACTGTAGACTAAACTGTTAGTTAAGGCCTCCACAGCTGGGGCTTAGCTGCCAAAAAGGCACAGCTCTCAGAAGGATCCCTCTCCTCCTCCTTATCTGGTTTCAGTAAATCACCAAGGAGCTGGTCTGGCAACCAGCACCAGGGGAATATGCTGGTGGGGGGAAAAATGTTGCTGGCTTATTGCTTTTATTCCTGATGAAAGCTCAGAAATTTTAATTACAAGCTCTTCTCCTCTTCCCCTCTGCCACCTGACCTGTAGGAATTTCAGCCAATCTCAGTCAAAACCCTGCCAGGCAACCCCTCATTTCACAGAGTTTTGGGGTTTTGGTTCTTGCCATCTCACTCATCACTTGAACTGCTCATTACATCTCAGGGCAAAGAAGCCCTGAGGGGCCAGTGGTCCATGATTCCTAGGGAGCCTCAACTGCTGCCTGCACACAGCACAGCCCAACTGTGCAAAAAGATGGAGGAATATGCAGGAGTAACTATCTCCAACTCTGCAAGGTGGGTTGGTTTTTTCATTGCCCAAGTAACACAAAGATGGACAATTCCCCTCATACAGGGCAGTGATGGCCATGTCAGTAAAATTACCCTCAGAACAGCCTGTCTTTCACACACTTTCCCTGAAAATCCCAAGGCACATAAGGCAATGACAAACCTTTGCTCCGAGGAAGCCATGAATAAAAACAAGGCGGATGGAGACCAGGCTGAGCTGGTTTGGGGCAGGAGCTGCAGCTCTTTCCCTTCTGAGCACCAAACCCAGCAGCAGCTGAGCCCTGGGAAAGGCTCTTTGCACAGGGCACAGCAGCCTCCCTTGTCACCAGCTGCACGTGCAGGAGAGTTCCAGACCAGGCTCGCCTGTGGTGAGCAGCACTTGGCCGACAGCAATTCCCAGCCCTGGAGAGCTCAGATACGGATATTCACGAGCTGCCCTGTGTGGGCAAACAATGAGGGCGAGAATCAGCCTGTGCTCTCCTCAGCCAGGCGAGGGCTTTGTCTCCAGCCAAAATTCATCAGTGTGCTCAAAGCAGCAGAGCTTCAGCTCCCAGAGCAGAGGGGTTTGGCTTTCTCAAGCCTCCAGAGGTGGTCTGCTCTCCCAAGCACTGCTGCCTTGGAGAGAGGCACCCTCAGGGAGGCAGCTCCCAGGAATGCTGCCGGGGTGGATGTGGGGGTGGAAGCTGTGCTACCTCCCTGCCTTGACCACGCTGCAGCTCTCCAGGGCTTCAAAGGAGAACCCTGCAGCTGCAGCCAGGCCACCCACTCACTGCCCAAAGCCAGGGAAGGGAACATTCCAGGAGGTTCGTGGCTCTGGTGCGTGGAGCAGAGCCTGGTCTGCTCTCCTCTCTTCATTCATAATCTCCACAGCACAAAGTTTCCACACTGACCTCTAACCCTGGCTGGAAATGTGGCCACGGCCTAGTGATGGAACAAGGTACAAGAGCTGCTTTAATTTTGATGCTGGGCTCCCTCTGGTCCTGGACATTTGGTTATTCAAGCCTTACAGCCCAGCTACAGATTCTTCTTTTTGCTTTCCCTTCACCATCCCTACCCTCAGGAAAAGGTTTTCTTAGACATAGCAAGAGAAAGGCAAAGGATGTGAAATTGGGCCTTATTTCTCTTTTTTAAAGGGTTGTCATAACTCAGGAACTATTGAACTTGCTTCATCCAGCACAGGAAGATTATTCCTCAATTTATCTCAGTCTCACCTAGCTGGCTGTAACAATTATTTTCCAGAAGTTCACAGCAACTCATTTGCAAATACACATCCTTTACTAACTTCCAGTGAAAAGAAACCTGACTCTTACTTGAAATTTAGCTGTCCTGGAAATTCTGCAGTCTCTGGAAGGGCCTTGGTAGAATCAAACTAGGTTTTTAAAAGGAAAAGGAAATTTATGATGCAGAAGTAAAACTTTCCCTGACAACAGCTTCAAGGGTGGTCATTTTATCCACAGTGTTTATATTATATCTTCAATCAAGGTAAGACAAGATGTTCATCAAAAAGCCCTGGGGCTTTTTTTAATGGTGGCTCCAGTTCCTGGATCCCTGTTTGTGCACACAGCAAAGCCATCAGTCTCAGCAAGAAGTGAGCATTTACATCACACAGAAAAGTCACAATATTTTGAAACACTGCAATCAAGCAATGCTGTGTTTTAGCACAGCTTTTCAGCCCCTGAATGTGTGAATTTGCTTGATACAAGGCAGCTTACAATAATTCAAATCATTAGGGACCTTCTCTGCACACCTCCATGCTAGCAAACACATGTACTTCATCCTCATATTAAATGAAATGTATTCCTCATTCTCATGCACACCTTGGGAAAAAAAGGACTGGAAGCACTCTCAGTGCCAGGCATCTTCAAATTCCCCATTATTTCCATACAGACTAAAGGTGCTATAAGGTCACAGGGTTAAAAATACTTAAATATATATCGAAACACTATTACAACAAACAAGACAGGAGTGATGAAGGCCAAGTGGTCAGCAATCTGAATAGATTTATTTTCCTTCCTTGCATCAGGAGATGGTGCATCAGATGCCCCCAAAAGCACCCTGAGACACAGCACCACAATCTTGAAACGTGGCTGGGAGGTTTCCCCTTTTGGAAGCCACATTTTGATATCTGCTAGTGACCAAAAGCCTTGGCTCTGAAGCAAAATTGGCAATCTGGGCAGGAAGTTGTCCCTCTTGAGCTTGAAGCAGCCTTTTTTTTTTAATGTAATAACTGTGATGAGTTTCAAGTACCTCAGCTGGACTTCTCAGTCACAGACCAGGACTGCAGCCTGAGACTCTTGACCCAAAAATGAGTGACCAAGTTGTGTGTTTGACTCTGCCCTGTGCCACCATCAGCACACCATGACGTGCAGCGTCAGCTTCGCACAGAGGGGAAGGAGAAGGAAAACTGCTGAGCAAGCACAGCCCTGGGGCTGCTCACTGCTCCCACCTCTGATAATCGATCCCCAGCAGCAGCTGTAGCACCAGGGAGCCCCTGATTCCAGCCCAACACAGCAGGCAGGGATCTCCACAATCCCCACACACCCTGAAGATGCTGCCTGCCCTGGCACGGCTGGCACAGGGGCTGCACCCCCAGAGCTGCCCCTGAGCTATCAAAACACCCAGAGTTTTCCCAGGCATCAGCACCCTTTGGACACCTGCAGATAAGCACAGGAGCTGCAGGTGGAACCTCTGTTCTGCAATATGTGCAGAAAAGGAATCGGCGGTGACAGAGTCGAAGAGGAATTTGCGTGACAAATGTGAGATGCCACCAGTCACCCTCTGCCCGACGCTGGCACCACTGCCAGGCTCCATTCAAAGGGAGCTCAGCAGGGTGCAGGCAGAGAAGCCTTCCCAGCCCACAGCAAGGTCCAGGCTGTCTCAGCTGAACACCAGCAGGGACAGCAGGTAGTGGTTTGGAGCCAAACCACCCCTGCAGCAATGAGATCCCCTCATTTCTCACAACACCATCATGGTGCCAACTCGAGCTCTGGAGCACCCACTCCATCCCCAGCAGCCCACCCAACCCATCCAGCAACACTTACCAAAGGACTGCTTTCCAGATTCTCATAAACAGCAACCCATGCAAGTCTAACAGCAAATATAACAGCAACACACTCTCAAAAAGCTCCTTCAGGCCGACCTTCTCCAGTTCAGACTCCCAGTGAAAGCCCTGCACAGCCACACGGGGCAGGGGACAAGGGGGCACTGCTGGTAGAGAGAGCACTCGTGCTCCCTGCAGCCATGTGACAATGACCCTCATGTCCCTGACTCAGCACAGGCATCCCATTAGGGAGCAGAGAGGAAGTACAGCTGTCACAATTTCCAGCGTTGGGAGCTCTGCGTGGCTGGGGATCGTAGAACCACCAGGTTGGAAGAGACCTTCAAGATCATCGAGTCCAACCCCTGCCCCAACACCTCAACTGAACCCTGGCACCAGTGCCACATCCAGTCTTTGTTTAAACACATCCAGGGATGGTGACTCCACCACCTACCCGGACAGACCATTCTAGTATTTTATCACTCTTTCTGTGAAAAACTTTTTCCTGATATCCAACCTATTTTTCCCCTGGTGCAGCTTGAGACTCTGTTCTCTCGTTCTGTCAGTGCTGCCTGGAGAAAGAGACCAACCCCCACCTGGCTACAGCCACCTTTCAGGAGTTGCAGAGGGTGACAAGGTCACCCCTCAGTCTCCTTTTCTCTAGGCTAAACAGGATGGATGTCACCACTGCCACCAGATCTGCCAGACCCCTCCTTCTGACCAAGAAGGACCATCCTGGATTCCCAAGGCAGAGGCAGGTGTGTGTGACCAGACTTCCCTTCCCACCTTGTCTGATCCAGGGACTGCCCTTTCTCTTGGCACAACACGGATTATGGGCACGATCAGCCTTGAGAAGAAGCCTTAAAGAAGCCCAGTTTTAAATCAGAGACCAATTTTTTCCACCAGCATCATGGCACAGCCCCAAAATTCAACCTCAGAACAGACACATAAATGATAAGCAACCAAACCATGTGAAAACTCCAATTCTTTGTACAGCACTGACTTGCAGCCTGAGCTTTAAATACAGTGGCAAAACAGGAAGACTGTAAATACAAATTAAGCAACTGAAACATCTGGGAGGAAAAAAAGAAAACTACAGGCCCTCTCACAGGTCTGCAAAGTTTGTGGAGAGCTCACAGAGATGGCAGCACCAAAAGAAAGTTGCATAGAGACCCCATCACTCCCCACAGCAGCAGCAGTGCAGGAGAAGGAAGAGACTTGCCCACAAACAGGAATGCAGTCTTGTGACCAGCCAAGGGCTTTCTCCTTTCACCCACTAATGACATCAGGCAGGTTTCTGATGGCTGTCAGGAAGAGGAGCCTCACAGACACAAGCCCAGGAGGAAGGAGGACAGGCAGCAGAAGCAGAGAGAGCAGGCTGTGGTGGAGGTGGCATTCCTGCCCAGGCTCCTGTGCCTGGTATCCTCTGAACCCCACTACAGCCAAGACTTCCTGCATATTCGTGTGTGATATTGGGCCAGGAGACCCTTGGGGCAAAAACAGATCTTCTCTTATTCCTCTTAGAAATGCAACCAAATAGACTAAAAAATTCTGTTTACATCAGCCTGTGCCAGCCTCAAATGAGCTCTTTTTATTTTCATTTATTAGTAAAAGGAGACCCGGCAGTAAAAGTCAGCCTTTCCAAAGCAAAAGCAGTTCACAGAAGCAGGCACACACATCCAGGTTATTTAACAACTGCCTTGGATCAGCCTTTTCTCCACAGCTCTGACACACAGAGATTGCATTTCCCATCAACAAGAGGATGCTGATCTGGCCAGACAAGTGGCCCTGTTCAGCTGGTCTGCACAGGCTCCCTGATTTGGGTGGGAATCATCACACATGTGAGTCCCTGGGCTCGTGGGGAAGGAAGGAACACTGAGAAACCTCAAAGCTTTCTTTGCTCCTTCAGCCTCTGTTGGACCACACGTCCTGGTGTGAAGGATTGCTACACCTAGAGCCTCCCTATCACTTTCTTCTTACATGTTTCCCACAGCTTCCCATTAACCAGCTCAACAAAGAAGGGTAGAAAGTAGAAAAGCCTCACACAAAACCAGGGAAGTGCCTCTGCACACTTACACCACCTCAAAAATCTCAATCCAAACTGAGAAGTTGGCTGCAGCAGCACCTCAAGCAGGGAAAGGAACACAAAATCTCTTGGGTTTTTTTTGTGAAATGAATGTTGCTCTCACTGTGAAAGGTCTCTTCTACACAGACCCTGACACACCGGCTCAGACATCAGCAAAACTTCTATTTTAGGCACAGGACAGACACAGAGTGTGCATCAGTCAGCCTGGATCTTGAAATACTGCATATTTGAGCTTCCACTGTGTCACACTTGCATGGTTTCGGGCCCTTGGGTCTTATTCAAGGACAGAAGAGCAGCTGTAAAAGCAAGAGAACAAGAACTGTTTTACTGAGGCAGAAAGGAAATCTGTGTGATAGGTATGCTCAGGTGGGCTGTGCAGTAAGCCCAGTGCACTGAAATGAAGGATTTAAGGCATTATCCAACACAAAAACTAATTCAAACTTGCCAAGCTGCCTTAAAGCAAGCTAGAGTTACTGAACTTGCACACTTCCCTTCACCAGATAAAAGCCTGACTCTGAACCTTTAAACATGGGGGATGTCCCCACCTTAGGCACTTGGACACCTTCCTTCACAGATTAATGTGAGCCAGCACACAAAAACAGGAGCTCAGGGTTACAGGATAAACAAAACCTGAGAATGGCAGGTAACTGACCCCCTGTGAACCAGCACTGCTCTCCTGCCTCACCTCCCAGAGAGGGACAAATCCAGAGCACCACACTTCAGGAACTGCTTGGAAGAGAAACAGGGGTCTCCCCAGCACCCTGGTGAGGAGGGAGTATTCAGGAGCAGGGACAAGTCTGGAGGAGTTTTAAACCACCCTGTTGCCAACTCCATGGGCACCTCTCAGGCAGACAACTGCCCAGAGAGCTGCAAAACCTCAGGAGCAACCCATCCAGGCATGGGCTTTGCATGGCTCAGGTCCTGCTGAAGATGTTTTTCTAAGATCAACAGGGAAACTGACTTTTTTTCAGCAGCTTCTTCTGCGAGTGCTGTACCCTGTGTTGCCACAGCCACAGCTGGAAGTTCCTCTCCTCCCCACAGGCTGTTTGTTCACCCTGTGCCTGAGTTTGTGGAGGGTTGGTGTGACAGGCTGTGCCTTTGCCTTCAGCCACCACTGGGAAAGAAGCCCTGTGGATGGGGTCAGTAGCCAGAGACTTTGACCTCTTCCACCAGGAAAAGTTTGAACAGCAAAACCCTCCAGTGCTGGTCTCTTTTGAGGGGTTTCCTTTGAAACCAACAGCTGAAAAGAGCAGCACAAGGACAGGGTTAAACAGACCTTGAAAAGTTCTGGGAATTGTTAAGACTTTTGATTGAAACAGTGTGTTTTGGGGATTTATTTATTTAGTTCAAGAGAACCAAGCACTGTTTGTAAGGAGCCAGGACATTTGATATTTATACACCCAGTTTCCCCTGAGAATGCAAGAGTTCTTCAGATATTACAAGCCCATCTCCTACGTTGCTGTGGGGGTTGGAGGTGCTACTGCATGATCCTTGCATCTCCTGGAAACTCAGCAGTAGAGCTGTCCTGCTCTGGCTGCCCTACCAGAAGGGTGTGCCATCACCCTATAAAACCTCCCTGCCTGCCATGGGTCAGCAATCTGACCTGGACTTCACCTTTTTGAAATGATTTGGGAAATACAGACAACTTCCCAGCCCAGCCCCTTGCAATCACACACAGCTACAGCAGACCTCAGAACATCAATTCCATACCCAAAACATGACAGGCCACAAGACACCAGACAACTCAGAGGTCACAGGCTGAAAGGCTAGTCCCAAGCTGCAAAAACCACAGCTCCCCGATGCCCCAGCACATTCAACACAAAGAGCAGATACTTGGCACAGGGGAATTTTTGTTCCTTTGTAACAGGAGCTGCTCCTCTTACCTCCAGCAGTTATGCATTGAGTCCTGTTACACAATCAGGACTTGCACAATCTTTGCAGGCATTTTATCAACTTGCTCTTCCAAAGCTTGGAGTTAGAGAGGAGATGCAGCAATGACCCAAGAGAGTCAATTGATGTGTTTCACAAACAACCATGCAGCAAGATCCAGCATACTTGCCAGCACCACAAAGCCAGACCTACCAACTCCCCAGGCTGGTTGCTAAACCTTCCCATGCACTGCTAGAGCCAGATTTTACCAAGGAGAAAAATCCAATCCCATCTCTAAATCTCACCAGCTCCTATTCCACACAGCAAGGAAGGAAGGTAAATAAATCAACACCTCCATTCCTTGCAAAGGAGTGACTGGAAGCATGGACGTGCCTGATTACTAAGCAAAAATACTACAATAATCTGCCACCGTGGGTTGAACTCAGCCACTCTTTGGACTTGTGGCCCTCCAGAAGCTACCAGAGACAGCTTCTGGTCTTTCTGGATTCCATGGGTGATAGCAGCACGCAATTAACTTCGAATGTTTACTCGGGGATAAACAGCAAGAGATTATGAGCAGCCTGTAATTATTTGTTCTGACCTATGAAATTTCTAAGCCTATAAAAAAAGCAATCTTGGCAGAGGTGCACCTGTCACTGCAGGGCACTGCAGGGTGACTCACTCTCCACAATAGAGTGTACAAAGTAATCTCATCACTGGGATCAAATGATCACATTGGGAAAGAAAATTATGCAAGTTCTACGAAGTTCTACAAGTTCTATGTTTCTAGAGGCAGGAGAGCCAACGTCAGGAAACAGAACAAAGTCCAGTGGCCACAGAGGTAACTGCAGGTGGTTTTATTTTATACCAGGGGAGGAGGTGGGAGGAGCACAGACCTGAGCAGGGAAGGCTTTTCCCCAGTCCTTCAGACATGACCAAACACAAACTTTGCTGTATCACAACAGGCAAAGGAGAGAGCAAAGACCAAATGGGATTTCAGTCAGACAGTTCCACTTTGCTTTGCAGGTAATGAAACCATCACTCTCAGCACCCACTGCCAGCCATCTTCCCCAAACCCAACTGCACCCAGAGATGCTCCACAACTTGTGACACTCAAAAGAAAGGGGTTACCTTGCACCTATGGGTCTGCAAATGAGAGCTGGTGGGGCCTGTGAGCTCCAGCACGGACGGTGGTGAGCAGCAGGGAAAGTCTCCCCTGAGACAGTTCAAAGAGTTTTGGTTGTATGGCCCTGTCGAGCTCCTCCAGCTGCTCTGCAAGAAACAAAATAAAAGTTGCAGAAGGCACTTGGCTGTCCAGGAGGCACAAATTACTGACTGAACAGGAGGCAATTGTGAAGTGATGACAAGCAAGAGGTTCTTCTCTGTCACAATTAGAGCAGGGCTAATTAACAGGGGGTTAAGCCAGATTTGTGACACTACACCCTCATTCCTGCCCACTCTTCACCTCACTCTCCAAGGCTTTCACACTCAAAGATTAAAAGAAAGCACCTAATTGGTGTTTCTTCCTGTAGCTCTGTATCCTCCTTGTGTTTGGCAAATACAGTTCCCGTGCACCACAACATCCCCCCGCAAAACTAAGAGACACTCCATGCAACGCACACCCTGCTTCAGTGCTGTCAACCAGCCCAAGAAAAACCTGTACTGAGACAATGCTGGGTTTTCCAGGAAGGGTCTGGCTCAGCAGCCCTCCCGGACAAAACACCAATTTCCTCATTTGCAGCAGATTAATCAGCGAGTTGCTTGGCGTGTGTGCAACAGCTCCTCGGGATTTCTCAGAGAATTACAGAAATACTGGAAGAAAGCCCATTCCCTTCTATTTAGCAAAAGGGATGTGTGCATCACTGCACCCCACTAAGCAAAAAAATTATGAAACCCCACAGCTCCTCACAACAGCCCACACAAAGTGTAGAGTTCTGTTGTGGAGGGCATGTCCCCACCAACGCTATCACTGATTCACTTCCACAACTCAGAAACAGAGACCTGACTCCTCCTTCCTTGCACTTTTCCAGCTTCTCAGCAGTATGTTTTTACTTTTTAAAAAGGGCTGTAAAAGCACAAACCCATTTCACTTTTCCAGACTCACATCAGAGAGCCTCAGCGAACGCTCTTCTCTGTACACATTCCTCTAAGCATTCCCATTTCCTTTCACACTCCAAAAGCTAACTCAAGGTCTAAGCGCTGGCAGAACAAATCACACTCCAAGCTGTACCAGCAGTGCTTACTCCTGCAACTAAGACAACTCCCCAAGAACCAATTCCATTCTGATGACTAACTCCCAACACCATTATCCAGGTACCTTCACCCCCTCCAGCCTCAATATTCCCAAAACCAAGGGGTTCCCATTATTTCCTTTGACAAGCACACTCCCTAGGTGAGTAATTTCACTCTTCGAAGAAACTCCACCAGTAAAAGTCAGGAGCAAACAGCCTTCCCACATCCCAGCAGTTTATAAAGTGAAATAGATGGAGCAACTGTGAAACAGCTCAGGATGCAGCAAAGGTGTCAATTAAATGCTGGGAATAACATTCTGCAGGAAAGTGCCAGAAAATTAAGCTCGTTAAAGACTTTTAACCAGCAACAGCCTGGGATGGGTAAGTCCGAGTTTCAGTGCTGTGGAAGCAAGGCAGGGCAGGCATCACCCCGCCCCCAGGGGTGCTGGTCAGTCCCCCACCCCACAGCCCCCGGGGTGACAGCTGTGATGGGGTACCCCCCAAATAACAGCGGGGGCACTCATGCCAGCCCCCCATACATTGGTCACACCAGTCTCCCCAGTAACAGGGTGCCCAGCAACACCAGACATTCCCAAAAAAGACACGCTCTGGTCATCCCAATTCCTAGCAGGTAACAGGGGACCAGTCCCATCAGACTCTCCAGATAACAGGGAGCTCTGGTCATCCCGGTCCCTCCCAAATAACAGGGGGACAGTCACAGCACATTCCCCACATAACAGGGGACGTCCCAGTCTTTCCCGACCCCTCCAACAAGAAGGATCTCTAAACTTCTCAGTAACCCCCAGTAACAGGATGCCCACTCACACCAGACCTCTCAGTGAACAGGGGGCTCCGGTCATCGCAGTCCCCCCCCCAAAAGAGGTTCATTCACATCGACCTCCCCCCCCGTAACAGC
>WAAG01065010.1:8648-21322 GCA_013390105.1 Tichodroma muraria | reverse complement strand
CCCCCCCCCCCCCCCGCCAATAGGCGGCGAGCGCGCCTGCCTGTGGAGATCCCCCCTCTGCGGCGGCGCGTGGTACAGCCCCGTGACGAGGGGGGTCTTAAAGGGACAGGAGCGCCGAGGGGCCGGGGGTAAAGTGGGGTCAGAATTGGGGCGTGGGGTGCTCAAGGGTGGGGACAGCGTGCAGGAGAACAGGGCCCAGAAGTCACAGCGGGTGCAAGCAGGGGTTCAGTGTGGGGGAGCAGGCTTGGGTCAAGAGGGGAGGCAGGGCTGGGGTCAACGTTGTAGTTCGGGGGTGAGTATGAAGGCGAGCGTTGGGGTCATAGTGGGGTCAGAGTTAGGATGACAGTGGGAGCAGGGCTTGGGTCACTGTGGAGTCATGTTTGGGGTCATGGGCTGGGGTCAGGGTGCTAAGGTCAGTTTTGGACACTAGCTCTAGGCTGAGCCAGGACCCACAGACCCGGGCTCCCTGTCTGTGGCCACTCCTGGGTGCACATGGTGCTGCTGTGGGACTCCCAGTTCCCCCCAGGGTCATTGCCCAGACCAGGTCCCCGTGGGGGGTCAAGGGGACCCCACGGTGGAGGCTGGCACCCAGTCACTCCCACGCTCCGTGGGAGACAGGGGGCTGCTCCACCCGGGGCAAGCACATGCTCCTGCTTTAAGCACAGCCCCGACGATTCGGATGTTTTGGGGTAGTCTTCCTCTCGCTGCCACACTGGGAAGTTGCACAAGCAGCTCTGGAAGCATCGCCAGCAGTCCCAGCGGGAGATTTTGAAACCCAGACCTCCAGACCCTGGGTCCCGCAGGGACCGCTGCTCTCCTCTCCGTTGGTTTATTTTTTGGAGGGGAAGCTGGGTTAGAACTCTGCTGTTTCCAGCTTGCCCTGACCCCACTGAGCATCCCCACGGCTGTGTGGGGTCACCCCGGGCTGGGTCGCCTCCCTTTGCCTGCTGGGCACTGGCACATCCAAAGTCACAATCCTGACGCTATCGCTGTGTTGACGCTTGCTCCAGAGTCAATAAAAGACTCGGGGAAGGGCCAAAGTTCGAGCTGGGCCTGGCAGGCACCAGAGGGGCCAGAAGAGGTGTGAGGAGGGGGCACAGACCTGAAGAACACCAGCCCAGGGCTGCAGGGACACCCTGTTTCCTGAGAGCATTTGAGCAGAGGGTTGAGGGATGTGAGTACTCACCTGAGTACTGATGCCGCTCACATCAGTTTTGGGACTGGCCCCATGGAAGCTCCCTGGGGTGACTGGTCTGTGACCGTACCCCGCGGGATGAATGGACACGGGTTAAAGATCCCAGTGACCCTGAGGGGATGGCAGGACAGAGCAGGTCCATGGCTGGGGTCACCCCATCAGGTGCCCAGACTGGGGACAGGCATTATGGCACAGCCTGTCCCGTTCTGTCCCCACAGGGAAGGGGCTGGGGTCTCATCACATCCAGCCCAAACGTCCCAGGGGGAAGCAGCAGAGTCCTGCAGCCCACAGAGACCTGTTTGGTTGGTGCTTTGTCTCTCTGTTTCTCCCACCTCTCCAGCTCTCCTCTGCTCCCAGCACAGTTTGAGGCTGAACTTTTGGCCACAGAACCCTCACAGTGCCAGCAAACAACACGGGACCCCCCGGGAGAGCCATGGAGGTGGCATTTGGCAGTGTCCTGGCCCTGGCACAGGGAACCTGGCCCCCAGTCAGGATGTCTGTATGGCTGTGCTTGGCCAAAAATTAATTACAGGAAAGCAAAGAAACACAGACCCGTTTTCCTTCCAGCATCAATGTCTCCTGACAGGCCTCCCCACTTTGTGGGTCCCCTCTCACTCCTGGATGGGGCAGTGATGTAGGTCCAAGGCAGTTCTGCTTTCCTCCTGTATCCCTGACTCTTTTTCCCTTGCACCCTTCATGGGTGCAAGGTCTCTGAAGAGCAGAGTGGATGGACTTGGACTTCCAGAGCATCCTTCCCAAGGCGGGGCCACTACTCCAAGGACAGGGAACAGCTGGCTCTGCTCCCAGCACTTGTCCCCAGACTGTCACTCTGCAGTGACCCTCTGAGGACATGGGGGCAAGCCAAGGGGCTTCCTGGACTCTCTGCACACCCTGTGGACAGACACAATCCTGGCATGGAATAAAGTGGCAGTTTTACTGGGAATGAGCCAGAGGCACAGAATAACAAATCTCCAGGGACAGCACACTCCCAGGGGCAGCCACCCCAGGGGCAGCCATCCCAGGCTGAACTGGGAGGTTATTGATCTCTTTTTTTTCTTTCTTTTTTTTTTTCCTGCTTTAGGAACTTCAATTCTCTGTCTCCCCACCAAGGAAATGAGCGGGTACTGCAATGTGTGATGAGCAACATTACTGTGAGCTTAGTTAGTTAGGCAGTTGCCAAACCCCAGTGAGCTACTGCCTTTTACCTCCCTCTCTTCCAAATTTAAATCCTCTTCTCAGCCTTAGACACGTTTGCAAATGTCTCATCCCAACCAAATGTTTCCTCCCTCTCCACAACTTCACTTCCCTGGGTGATGAGTTCTGAATTCACCCCCAGCCCTGAGGAACTGGGATTTGGAACTGTTGGACTCCACTGTCGAAGAGCATTTCACTGTGGAATGGATGCCCTCAGAAAAGCAGGGAACAGAAAAGAAATCTCCCCAAGCATCCATCTGAAGGGCACTGAAGACAGGTCCAACACATTGTACATGACCTGTAGGTGCAGCTAGACTCAGAACACTCTGGGGGACATGGTAGAAGCTGTAGAAATTAGAGAGACCAAGTGATCTGCCACGGTCACTGAGAAGCTCCCAAAAGATCTGGGAGCAGAAAGAAAATAAATCCAAACTGTGGTTTTGTGCTCATCTGGCATGTCCTGTCCTCAGGGCTCACCTGGAAGGCTGTGGCAGCTGTTTTGTCCCAGCACAGAAAGGCTCGTGGCTGGTACGTGCTCCTTCCTCCTGGAGGGAGGTTTGCACCAGCCGGGACTGGGGCTGTCCCTGCTGCGGGTGGTGACACCGCGGGGACTCTCAAAGGGCTTCCTCTACGGCTATAAAGCCAGGAAACTATTCCCTGGAAACATGCCATCCCTTTGACAGCGCTGCGGGAGATCGAATCTCTCACCAGATCGACTGATAAAGAGCGGGACAGGAAAAACAACCGGCTCCCAGCGTTTTCCAGCGTCACTACCGCTTGTCCCCAGTGCTCGTCCTCAGTGCGCGTCCAAGGCCACCAGCCTGATACGCAGCTGCACCCATCCCCCGGAGGGGCACGCTCCAGCTCCCCACTTATAAACCCAGAGACAAACCAGTCCGTCTTTCAGATTCTATTTCAAGTTCACAGTTTGGAGATACACAACATTTGTGATTGCTATTGATCCTCATTACCTTTCTGGAAAAAAATCAGTGATAAAATTCCTAAGTTTACAGGCAAGGATTTCACAAGGAGGAAAATCGAGGCACTAACGGGAGTGGAATATCAACATTTCAATGTTATCTCTAGCATTTCTTTCCTGGTATTAAAAACATGCTTTTAAATTCCAAACAAGCTCCTTATCCTGCTCTTGCTCCACACTAAAAATATAACAATGTAATTGCTGTCAGCAGAAAGAACAGGACCATGAAATCAAGTCCATTTGTGATCCCACAGAGGAGTGAAATAATCAGGTATGAGACAGAGTTGTCCCCCAACTCCAAGTTGGTTCCCAAGTTGCTACATCCTCCTGCTGAAAGTCCTGCCTGGGGTGCTCACCTTTGCAAGAAGAGCTTCTTACTCATGTCTTACTTATCTGAGGTGCAAGCTCTCAGCACTGACTTTGGTCTCCTCCAAAAAGGAGCCCCTGCATCCCATATGGGACCGTGGCAGTCATTCCAGAAGGGCTGCTGGAGAACTAAAGCAGCTGGATGACAACACGGGGCTTCTTCAGGCCCTGATGACAGAAAAGTGAGTGGCAGGGACATGCTTTGGAATGTGCAGCTGCCAGAGCTGCCTCTGGCCAGGCTCACCGAGAGCAGGGAGAAGCCCCAGGCTGTTATGTTTCTGAGGATGGGTGAGGCACTGCAAGAACATCTCCAAGAGCAAGGAAGGCATTTTGTGCTTCAATGGAGCACTTTTTCATGGAGCGCAGCAAAACTCCAAGTAGAGACAAGGACAATTGTTGAGATCCTGGCTGATTTACAGACACAGAGAACAGATTCCTCCTGAGCACTGTACAGTGGGTTACACAGCTGGGAATGAAGCTCAAATCCCAGCAACTGGACCAAACTCCTTCATTACAGCCTCAGGCAACCAAACAGTGCATCCCATTGCAAATCCCTGGCTGAAAACTCCCCTCTCCCACACACCTGCCCACCAGCTCCAAAAAAAACAGAGAGAGATTGTGCTAATATTGGTGGGTGAGATTTCTAAAGCTGAGCAGCGTGAGCACACCCAACAGCACTGCTACATTCCACTTAATTCTTCTAACTCATTGTTAAGGTCCCTCCCAGCTCCTCGAATTTATAAACATTTGCTCCACAGAGGGCCAAAATCTCTTACTGAAGTCTCTCACCACTTCACAGGCATCTGAGGTTGCCTTATCAAGTGCTGGTGACAGGCTGAGCTGGTGCAGTGCTCTCAGAAAATGAAGGCAATCCACTGATGCAGGCACAGGACGTTCAGCATTTTAGAGCTGTGTTTTGGGGCAGAAGAAGGTATTCTGTATTCTATTCTCTTGCCTCAGGTTGGTGTAACAAGCCCTCTTCAAGGCATTCTCTTAAGTGAGTAAGTCACCAGTAGAACAAACATCTATCCTCCATTTAAGTTACAAACTAAGGCTTCTATGATCCCCACTCCTTTTGGGTTCTAGCTACATCACACCTGTAAAAAAGGAATGTAAATGGGAAGTGCTTATTGCTGCAGCTTAGTTAAACCCCAGATTTGCTCAGTGTTTTGCCAGTGAGAATCCTACCTTGGTCTGGGGAGCTGGTGCACTGGAACTCCAGTGGATTTGTGGAAAAAGGCAGCTGCTAAATGCAGCAAAGAGGAAAGACTTAAAAAGGATGAGAAGTTCACAGAGGTGATACAGTTCCCATCCTCCAGCCACATCAAAAAGTAAAAAAAAAAATATAAAGGAAATATAATTCAAGTAGACTGTGCCAGGGAGCAGGGGAATGGCCTTCACTGGAGCTACCAACCCATTCCAACACCCACCCCAGACACAGCAAAGATGCCAGCAGTGCACTGCTGTGAAAGCCTCACACAGTGGTCCTGCCCCTGCGTGAGTCCTGCTGCTCTCTGGAGGATCAGTACACCTGGACTCTGGTAAATTCAGCTGAAACAGGGGCTTCTGGGGCTGCTGGATGCCCTGGTGCCTGCTGAACACTAGCCAGGAGGCCCGTGGCTGCAGGTGGCTGTGGCTGAGCTGGGCATACACGCTGTGGGGCAGAGAGGCTGCCCAGCTGGCAGCACTGTCCCAGCGAGGCTCCGGCGTGGGCCTGCCCAGGACACTCTCCAAAGGTACCTCTGGCTTGGCAGTGGGAAGAGCTGAAGCTGTGTCCTGCAGCATGGCCCTGCTGAGGTCCCTGGTGTCCCAGAGCGTGGCTCTGATGAAAGCCCTGGCTCTGAGCACTGGGGTGAGCAGGAAGAGCCAGAGGCGAAGGGCAGTGGTAGCTCTGGGTGGGGTAAGTGCCAGGCATAGGGTTAATCCTGGGCAGGAAGAAAACAGAAGGTTACACTGTGCTCAGAACTGACATTGCCTAATTAGTGCTGGAAGTGCCCTGGGGGCAGATTTTCTGCTGACCAGCGCTCAGAGAGGTCACTGCAATCCATCAGAGGGACTCACTACAACAGAAGATCTTATTATAAGCAGCACTTGAGTAAAAAATGGGTTCAGTGGCCTCCCAGGACAGCTGTTCCCACTCCCAACCCACTCTGACTCCACACCCACTGAACGAGTGTGGCTCTTGGCCCCAGACTTTGTGCAAGGAATACACAAAGCCAAACTGCAACGTGCTTTGAGATCCCTGTGCACATCCTCCCTGCCCTGTAACACATCTGCCAAATCATTAATCAAGAAAAGTTACAGCTGCCAAATGTTATTTATCAAGAAAACACCAGGGCCTTTGGTGTGAATAAGAGCCCAGAGTATGGAGGGAAAAAAAAAAAAAAGAGGAGAGAGTTAGAAATAAAAGAAGAGAGAGTTAGAAATTAAATTAATCATTCAGAAGCAAGGGCTAGGAAGTGTTTGCCAGCAGAAGGCATGACTCATCCTGCCAAAACCTATCAGAAGAGAGGCAATCTTGCCTGGAAGCCTCAGCCTCTGGGACTTCAGGAGTGCTGCTCAGCCTACGCACAGTATGAGGATGAGAGCTGAGAATCCAGGCAATATTCATGAAGCCATGAGTACCAAGTTCCCAGCAAGAAGAAGAGACTGGCTCATGCTGGGATTTTCAGGTTTGGAGATTTCTTTTTAATTATTTGAGGTGTGGGTTTGAGTTTGGATTTTTTTTTTTATTTGTGGGCACAAACATAATGTTAGGGCCTGGACTTCAAAGAAACATCTCCTGTCTTGCAGCAATTTAATGCCTGAATCTTATGAAAATTCAAAATGAAAAACAAATCCCAAATTATTAAGAGCTCTTGCTTGCAAATAAGAATCAAAATAATAAAAATTAAACTCCAGAAGCACATACAGAAGTTGTATCAGACAGAGACATGCAAATTCAGCTGCAGGAGTGGAAGCATTCTAGAAATGCCTTCCCAACACCTTCCTTGATAGTCAAATGTTCATGTAAATACCTTTGTGTCACAGCAGTCTGTGTCACCTCACCAAAGGAGGCAGGTTGAGACACTGAGGTGCTGTGCACAGCAGGATGTGGTGCTGACACGGGCTTGGCACAGAGCCAGGCTCCCTCTCCTCCCAAAAGCTGCACTTGCACAGGAGGGAGAGAGGGAAAACACAAATTCTGTCTCTCTCTGGCCTCCCCTGCAAGCACTCACACGTTTTGAGTGTCCTGATGGACCTGGGTGACGCTCCTCCTGCAGGCAAGGGTTGCTTTTATGGTTTCCCATGGGTGAGGGCAGTGCAAACACCTGGGAATGCTTCCACTTCAAATAAAACTTTACAGCGAGCTGGATGGCTTAAACAATACATAGAATTTAACCCTGAATAGAAAACTATTTTTCCTCTGTGAAACTGAAAGGACACCTTAGAATAAGTAAATATTTGACCAACATTTTCAAGCTTTTTAAGAGTACAAGTGAATTCTCATGGTTTGTGTTAAACTTAAAACCTTTCTTGCATGTCAGCTGTGGGCCCCAAGGATTCTTTTCTGCAAAGCAACACTGCCTTGACACTGAAAACCTGCTGAAAGGTTAAAAGAGACCAAAAGGTCTGCACTGAACTTTGTAAGTGCCATCCTTCATTTATAATGCTCTGGTCCTAAGTTTGGACACAACTCACTTCACAGCATTCCTGGCAGGAGAGGTGGGGCAAATAAAGATAAGAATCATGCCCCAGGGAGCCATATAGCCAGGCACAACTGCCTAATGCTGAGGAAGAGTTACACAACTTAGCTTTCCTGTCAGGCAGAGCTGCAATGTGTTCACGCTGCCCTTGCAGCAAAGGAGAGGTCTTTAACCTCCATTTAGCTTTCACTAAAGACCTGGTTGACTTAATGTGTGGAAATTCATTAGTCACACTAATGTCACCTATGAAACATCAATGGGTGACTCTGCTCCCCATGACACCCACGATGTGAACAGGAGAGGCACAATAAAGCTTTTAGACACCATTTAAGGCCTCCACTCACACCTCATTCCCCTACAAGATGTTTCACAGGAACTCCTGTACTTACGTGCTGTTTTCAGAGGCTCTTCTCTCTGCTAAGGACCCTGGGATGTATTTCAGCCCTGGTATCCTCTTCAGCAGAGTGAAAGGGAACACCCGGTCCAGCTTAGAGCCCACGGACTCTGGAAAATCCAAGCAGAAACAGTAGCCAAGACCATCTGAAGTCAGGAGCTTGTTAAGGAGAGCTGAGGACAAAACACACTCATTTCTGACACAGCCACACAACGTCCCCCTCTGTCCACAAATCACTCTCTCTGGAGAACCCTCCCAGTTCTACCCAGAACCACCTTCAGCAACCATCGCCCTCCTCAGCTCCATGTTCCCTGCATGCACTGAGAAGGGGCAGCGCAAGGTAAAACACAAATGCAGAATGGGATGGGATGAGCATGGGCACAGCCAGTGAGGGTTTAGTGCAGGGCAAGAGTCCAGGAAAAGCCAGTGCACCTCAGCAATGAGAACCACAGCACCTCCTTCTCACCACGATCCCGCTCTGGCTCAGGGCTTCCCACTCGGAAAGGATACAGGCTTTCCCAACCAGGAGCCCACAGAGGTTCCCCAAGAGGGAAGAGTGGGGCACAAACCATGCTATGCAGAGCCCAAGCCACGGCACCAGCACCACGGGAACTCTGCACCCAAAAAGCAGAGTCCTCTTCATGCGCGAGCGGGTGGTAGAAACCCCCAGCGTGGCAAAAGCCACTGGCATGAACCCTTTGGCATCTCCCACTTCCAGCAGCCTGGAGACAAGGGGCTCGAGGCAGAGGTACAGGAGGGCAGAGAGCACGGAGAAAATGGCAGTGAGGATGCAGTGCTTCACTGTGCCCACGTTCTTCTCAAAGCTGCCAGCAAAGTACCAGATGATAACAGCACCACAGGCCAGGGAGATCAGGTCCTCGTAGATGAAGATGTAGGTGATCAGCCTGTGAACTGAGCACAGCAGCACCTCAGACAGGCACAGGCAGCACTGGGGCTGCTACAAAACAATTACATGCTTGAGCAGAGGGAGAGTGAGCCCACGGGACTAATTAATAGCTTTCACTTCTATCCTGGCGTAGAAGAGAAGGAATCTGAGGCCACTAAAACCAGGCGTAAATAACCAGATAGAGTGAAAACAAGTGCTGTCTTGGGTGTCACAAACATATGGGATGGCTCTTGCTGCTTCCTGGGGAGCTGCCTGGAAAAAAGCAACAGCATCTGTAGTAAATTTCAGTCTCATTAAAAGAGAAGGCAAGAGACGTAAAAATAACTGTTACAGTACTGACGATTTTGGCAAAAAGATAAACACTTCTTAAATTGCTGGACAGCTGAATTTCATCACTAAAAATGTCTGGAGGCTATCACACCTCAGAAGTGCTTCTAAGCCGTCTGTTTAGGTGTTCTCCTAGACACACAGCATGGATTGAGACAAACTTCTCCAACTCCCTTCCATCAGCCTCAGTTCCACAGCCAGAAAACTACCAGTGAGAAACAAAACAACACAGTGCAACCCCTGGAGACATGTGAGGAGATGGTGGAATCCACCCATCAGCACAGAGCCCTGGACTGATAAAGGAAATCACTGCACAGGGGTAAGCTGGAACACGGGAATTAGAAGTGTGATATAAATCATTCTGGTAATACCGCGCAACTGAGAAACGCAAATCCCTCAAGCTCCTGGTAGTGTTATCCACTGGGCTTACTGTCAAAGGACAGAGATGATGGTTGCGGGGGAGCAGCCTGATATCCAGGGACTGAAACGGGTGCCCAGCAGGCTCGGTGCAGGTCAGGGGAAGCGCACGGAAAGCGGAAGAAAAGCGGCACGGAGAGCGGGACACGAGGGGAGCAGTGGATTGGAGGAGATACGAGCTTGAGGAAATGCAAAGAAATGGGGGCTGGGGAGGGGGCTACCACGGAGTCCAGGGCAGGACAAGGAGAAGGCGGAAGAGAGGGGACACAAAGCCTCCGCTGGGATTTGGGGAAGGCCCGGAGAGGAGGGACTCAAAGGCTCCTCCGGAATTTGGGGAAGGCGCGGAACGGGGTGAGCAAAGGGACCAAGGAAGCAGCGGCTGCGCCCTCTGGCGGCCCCGCTCACCTTCCCCGTCGTGCAGGGCTGCGGGGCGCAGCGCGGCGGCGGAGCGGGCGGCGGGGACGCCCCGCAGCAGCCCGGGCGCGGAGGCACCGACCGACAGCAGCATCGTGAGGGCGGCGGCGGCCGGCGGGGCCGAGAGAGCCGCCATTGCTGCTCCGCGCGCCCGCCGCTTCCGGCCGCCGCCGGAAGGCCTGGCCGTCACCATGGCAACAGGAGGCGCTGTGGGGCCGTTACCGTGGCGACGGGAGAGTGTCTCTTTCTCTCCCCCTTTTGAATTTTTATTTAATTATTGTTATCTTTTCCCTGTTCAGAAGGGGAAAATATCCAAGGGAGAGGTGTGAGGTCTCGCTGGGAGCCCGCCCAGGGCTGGGTTATAGCCGGCTGTTCCCACACAGGGACGCCCCAGGGTGTGGGAGGCCCATCTAGACCCATGCAGTCACCACTTCCCCGAGCCGCGGGGTCTGGCTGCTGGGAATCAGAGAATCAGTCAGGCTGGAAAAGATCTCTGGGATCATTGAGTCCAACCCGTGACCGATGAACACCACCATGTCAACTAGACCAGAGCACGGTGTGCCACATTCAGTGTTTCCGTAAATACCTCCAGGGCTGGGGACTCCACTACTACCCTGGGCAGCCCGTTCCAATGCCTAATCATGTGAAAGAATTCCTCCTCATGTTCAGCCTGAGCCTGCCTTGATGAAGTTTAAGACTATGTCCTCTCACCCTGTCCCTTGGAGCAGAGCCCAGCCTCCACCTGGCTACAACCTCCTGTAAGACAATTGTAGAGCACAAGGTCCCCTCTGAGCTTCCTCTTCTTCAGGCTCCCTCAACCACTCCTGGTGCTCCAGCCCTTTCCCCAGCTCTGTTCCCTTCTCTGGAGATGCTCCAGCCCTTCAATGTCCTTCCTGAATTGAGGGCCCCAGAACTGGACATCAGACTCAAAGGCTGAGAGTATTTCCATGCAGGTGTGATGGGTGGAGGTGGAGAGAAGCATCCACACCACAGCTGCTTCTGCCGTGTTCAAACCAAAACCTGTACGAGGTTTGTGTTACGTGCACTGTCTGCCTTCAATTCCCCAGAACACTGGCTTAATAGTTTGGCCAGTTCTAGTCAGATCTAGGAGAGGAATTGGCAGCTCAGAAATGAAGATACCAAACTTCTTGCAGGTCTCGTGGACATAAGGAGATGATGAAGTAGGGAGAACTTAATCTGATTCCTTTGGGGTAAAGTTTCCCTGTGATCATGACCATTGGCTAGCTTTATACACAGTTAGCACTAACCACAACTGCAGCTGCTCTTGAGCTTGTAGTTGGGGATGTAGCTGTGGATATTGTAGTAGGAAAATAATCTATTTGCACAAAAGGAGAAAACTGTACATCCCACCTGGATGTGTTCCTGGCTCACCTGCTCTAGGTGACCCTGCCTTGGCAGGGGGGTTGGACTGGATGATCTGCAGAGGTCACTTCTAACCCTAAGTGATCCTGTGAACTCTGCTGGGAGCCCACACAGTCTGGCTGTTGGTTCATAGAATCTCGGAAGGGTTTGGATTGGAAGGGACCTTAAAGGCCACCACCCTGTGAGGTCTCATTTTCACAGGAAGGATCAGAAGAAAACTACCTTCCCACACCGCCTCTGATTTTGCAACGTGGAGAAGGATTTGAAGCAGCTGGGATCATTTCTAGCAGAGGGGAAAGAGCAGAGGGTTGAAGGGCTCATGATTTTTCCACATCTCAGCTTCACATTTTTTGGTTGGGACCATAGCACAGTTCTATCAGGAGGCAGACAGACACATAAGACTGAAACTCTCTCCGAATTAATTCTATTTTCCACTTATGACAAGCCTGCAGTCCCTGAGGAATTCACAAACACCAAGAGGCTCTACTCAGAGCAAAAGACCCCCCACATCCCCTGGCGAGGGAGCTTTGTTTGGGATCTGCCCTAATCCCAACACTGCACGGGCAGCCTTTCTGAGGTCCCAGGTTGTCACAGAAAGGCTCACAGAGCAGTAGCAGATATCCTGGCTGGAAGAGATGAAGTTTCTCAAGGAGAAACCAAAAGACAGGCAGGAAGCTCAACCCCCTTTTTTTGTTGTTTTTTTTTCTTTAATTAATCATTCCAGTCACTGCTTGTTTTGCAGAAACTTATTTTCAGCTGTGGCAGTGGGATTTGCCTCCTGCTGCTATGCGCAGGGGGGAAAGAAACAGCCCAACTTCTCTGCAAATCTGCTCAAACTATTCAACTGAAATCAGGGAAAGCTCCTCACTGCCTTTAAGATTAAAAAAACAGGGAAAAACCTCACTGTTCTCTGGGTGCATGTGCAGACTGTCTCTAGACGGAAAGGTGCAACTGTTAACTTCCCAACTCTCACAAGAAGGCAGTTTGGTGTGAAACAAGAAATACAACTTCTAAAAATAATCAGATTAAATAATCAACGTTGCTTTTGCCGTCTTCTCAGTTCATCACTCTTCCTCTGAGGCAAACCCTCACGTTTCACAGAAGTGGCTCCCAAGATCACGAACCCTCCCTTTCTTTGGAAAACCTTTCTCCAAGTTGATATTTGGCTTTTTTAGGATACTCAGAAACGCTGGCAAACCTTTCTTATTTTTTCTTTAGGACACAGATTTTGGATGTTTCCTCTAACTCCATTTAGCATCTGCTACAAATGGTGATGCACAACTGGGGTACTGAGAGAAATAGGGGGGGCTGCTGGTGCCGAAAGCTGGGCGTGCAACCCCCCAATTTCCCTCTGCTCACCCTGTCCATGCCTTGAGCATTTATTAATTAAATTAATTTAATCCTTTCACGCG
>WAAG01065005.1:1002-17142 GCA_013390105.1 Tichodroma muraria | reverse complement strand
AGCCTTTCCCAAGCTTGTATGGTATGTCTCTTTTGAGGGCTTTGTTGTGCTTGAAAAATAGTATGTTGTCATATATAATGAATAGAGAATCTTCTCCTGGCTCTTCTGCATTTTAAAGAGTTACGTTGTATTTCTTAGTTTTATACTTCACCAGCAAGAGTGTTTTCTTTTTGGCAGTTTTCAAGAGATTCTTGTCTTTGATTAGCAGTTGTGTGAATAACAGCATACAGTTTATTTCTTGTCTGATGGAAATGTTGTTAGTAATCACTTACAGCATTGTTATCTTGTATTTGTTACTTTTCATTATTCCCATGAGAATATGTAATTATTATGGAAAGGCTTATTCAAAGATAAAAACATTTTCAAATTTGTATTGCAGAAAATACTTCCAGTGTTATCACAACACTTCAAGTTGTGTGTATTCTACAAGTACATCTGACAGAGCACTAACCCTTAGCTTCTTGAAAACAAATTCTCCAGCTGTAAACTTCCCTGGAGTTTGCATGGAACTTCAGTGTAATTTAAGAAGATGGAAATACCTTTTTCAGTGTTCTTTGTATGCTTTCTGTGGCTTAAAAAATTACTTGGTATTGTGAGAAAAAGAAAAGGATTAAATTATTTACCTTAGGCGTTGCTCCTTTTGAAACCAGCCTCTTGAGACAGGGCTAGACAAAGTTATGGAAAGAAAATTCATCCAGAGCCATTCAGAGGTGCCAGAAGTACTTAAGGCACTTGCCTGGCAGAGTCATTGAATGCTGAGTTTTCAGGGAAGGCCTTATTATCCACAACCCACATTTGCCTTGTTTTCTGCACACCTGTGTAGCCCAAGCTGTGTCTCCAATTATTGAGTCTCCAATAAGACTACCAATTCTTATATTATCATCATAGTTATTTTTAAAATTTGATTTAAATTAAATCGAATTTAAACACATAAAGCTATTTAAGAAGCACTTTCTTTACATAAAATGCATGGGGAAGCAATTTGACAAAGTAATCTGGTATATCTTTTGTCTTTAGTACATTTTAGACTGCTTTGTTATAAATTAAAATGAAAATGGGAGATTATTGTATTAGCAGTCAGCTTTGTACTAGTATAGAAGTCCATTTCTGGTGGAATTGACATTACCGAACGGAATAGTTTTTTTAAAAAATAATCTTGGTGGGAAGTGAATTGACTCAGTGGGCAATAAAGTGGGAACAGTTTAATATTTAAGAAATGCTTTTGGAATTAAAGCCTAGAAGGTATTCCAAATGTTCTGTCTGTTTTATCTGTTTTATGTAGCTGTTGTATTTCTGTCACTTACATAGGCTGTTGAAGGATGAAACAAAATTTGAGGTAGTGGTTTTTTGAGTGCTTTTGATTCAGTGTAATATTGATCAAAATGACTTGGCAACTCTTTAGATGTTACCAGTAGAAAAAGCAGATTCTGGTTGCCAGTGTTGTGAATGGTTGGTCAGTGCCTTTTCTTACACCTTAAAGCATAAAAGTCATTAAATTATTATACAAAATTGGTTGCTCTGTGAATCTATTAAAATTATCTATTAAAATGTTAGCCAGACTTTAATCTGTGTACCCTGTAATAATGGAGAAAGAAAGTTGTGAAAGAACCTTCACATTGACCTATACTGTTCTTTTTATTTTAAAATTTTGGCTTTTATTTTGGATATATGAATGTTTAACCATGCATAAGCATGTGACTGTACTCTGCAATTTTGTCTGCTTTACAGAGTGTAATTTTCTTCTGTTGTTTGCTTTTTGAGACCTTATCACATGTGTGTTTCATTGTATCACAGAATGGTCTTGGGCTCTGAGCAACCCCATCTAGGGAAAGATGTCCCTGCCTGTGGCAGGAAGGGTGGATTAGCTGATCCTCAAGGACCCCTTCCAACCCAAACCATTCAGTGATTCTGTGGTCTAGGTTGGGAGGTTCGTCTCTAGATCATCAGCACACGAGCTCCCAGTCAGGAAACTTCTTGTTACAAGTTTAGATTTTCTTGTATTTCTTGAGAGTAACCTGTTCCTTTGGGTTGTTCTGGGGCCCATATCTACCTCTGAACCTTTTTGGTTTGCAGTGAATGATTTTTATAACATTCACTTACGTACAAAGGTGAATTCCGTGGGGATTTTTAATATCTAGTTATCTGTGATACATATGCTTATTTGTGGGAATGTACTGGCCTGTGTGCTTCTGTGCCCAGTTTACTATTAAATCTTGAAAAATTGTGCAAAATGGTAAGAAAATGGGAAGAATTGCCTCCTAAAATGTAATAAAACAAACAACCCCCCAAATGAACCCAAACCTTCTCTCTACCTTACTGATAAAAAATTAAAGCATTTAACCCCCCAGACTAATAAAGTATTTTTAGCATGTGAATTGCAGCATTGCTTTCTTAAGGCAGGATAGAATTTTAGAATACCAAAGACATTTTAGAATACCAAAGATTTGTTTGAATCATATAGTAAGAATTCCTTATGCATAGCAGAACTGTAAAGCTTATTCTTTGTGATAAAATGGTTTAATATCTGCTCTGAATCTGCCATGTGTAGCTTCTGAAAAAAATTATGTGCCATTTAAAAGTTTCTAGTTGGAAGATTATTGAAATGTGACAGGCTTTTATTTGAAGGATATTACAAATTAATGTTATGTATAAGCATATGGAGAATAAGATTAATCAAAGCCCTTCATGCCCACAGCAATTTATTGTAGTAGTCAATGTCTCTCAAACTGTTGTCTAATTAATACTTTAGTTCTACAAGGTGTTAATTCAGATCCTTGAAATGTTAAGGATGCTGTTAGAGGAGTCTTTGGGAAATTCTCATTGAGTGGCCTGTTCTATAATAAAATACCTATCACAGGAGAAGCTTTTCTGGTTTTATCCTGCAGTGTCTTTGTATATTGGTTGGTATGCTAGATCAGATATATCTTAGCATAAATTCAAGGCCCTGGTAGATGTGGAAAGGAAAAGCTGATGCTTTGCTGCTTTGTCCAAACCCCTTAGTCATACAGCTGTGGGGGAGCAACCCACTTCATGGCAGTATGGGGAGTTTGATAGTGACTGGGGTGCAGGACCAATACAGCTGTTTCTGGAAATGTTTTCTTCCAAAAGAAAGGTTGCTTCTTTGTTTCTAAAATGTCTAAAATTAAGAAACTGATAAAGGGGTTATTATGGGACTAGGTATATGGTACAAGATGTCTCCCCGTTTTATCTCTAAAAAGTAGTTGTGCTGTGGTTAAGCACATTCTATCTTTACTGTCTTCAATGAGATCTTGTAGGCATTCACATGGATGGTAGTCCTGTGAGCTCCTTTAAAATGGATATGAAGCTACAGCTGAAGACTTCCAGCCAGGATAAACTGGCACTTCCTCAAAAAAAAATCACTTCTCTCTTGTCTCAGGTACTGTGCCCAATGCTTGTTTCTCCTTGCCCAGCCTTCCTCAACCCCAAAGCTCATTGGCTGTAAATTGAATTGTTTTGGAAATCTGTCTCAGTTAAAATTAGCTATATTTATGTTTGTGCAGCTGCATATAGGGGAAGTAAGACAGCTTGAGGGTAACAACTGGGGCTAGGAGGACTGAGGCTGTTGGTTCTTCTGGCAGCTTGATTAGTGCTGTGGGTTACAATGAATCAGTTGAGCTTAGCAGCTGTAGAAATATCAGGCACAGTTGCAGCTTTAGATCACTCTCAGATCATATTTGATGTGAAATTTTGCCCCATGGTTCACCATTTGCTGTCACAATTTGCAGTTAGCATTCACCGGTTTTCACAGGTGATGTTTTCCAGCAGGGAAGAAGTATTCATATGGAAACACCAGGCATATAGTCCTAAGGAGTCAAAAAACATTCGAGAAATCTCCTATCCTTGAAAAATTTTGACTAATCTTTTCCTTCACCAGGAAGAAACAGACTCAAAATACCAATGAAAAAAAAACTCACACTCTTTTAACCCAGAGAATATAAAGGCTGTGTTGACTTTGGAGCATTTAGTTTAATAGGTGGCAGTATAAATCAACTTTGGAACCAGAAAGAAGTTTAAATTACTTTATACCCAAATATTTTTTACTGTTTCTTCTTTGTTGTTTTGTAGGAGTTTTTCCCTACTTTTTTCCCATCTCCTCTTTTTTTTTCTTCGTGGTTGTGATTTGCAGAACATCTTCCCTGGTTTTCTGGGCTCCTATTTTGCTGTTGTTACTGTTTTTTCCCCGTTGTTCTGTGTCATGTTCCTACCTCGCTCTTGTTTCCTGTTTTAGTTCAGTGACTTCTCTGCTCCTTCTGTTTCCATGTATCTCCCACCCACCCAAGCATCAATCCCACCACCCAGTCATGGGATTTGAAAACCCTACCAGACTGAAGGCTGGCAGCTGATATTTGAAATAGAAAGCCATGCTGTCTAGAGGCAATGCCTGAGCGAGACACCAAAAAAAACCCAGTCTTCTCATCATAGCCATCCGAAAAGGGATGATCCTGTGGGCTTTTGGATTCTTCTGGCTGATAAAATTGTCTGATGAAATATATGCTTGTAAATAATATATCTCTTGTAAGCAAGAGGTGCTTTTTATTTTTGTTGGCTCTTCGTACAGTGTTGGAGAATGTCTAGTATTCCTGACATGTTCATCTCCTCTATGTTCCTGACTGGGCAATTGTTAGTGAATACATTTTATTTTCTCCATCAGATTTTCTGGACAACTTGAGGTTTTCTGTGAGTTTCGTTTCTTCCAGCAGAGCTCTTAAGATGGTAGATGCTTCTCAGCTGTATTAGACGGATGTTGCTGTTATTACTGCGTACATTCTTTATATTTCAGGATTGCTACCTCAGAGAAAAAGAAAATATTCCCAGGATGTGAGTGAAGCAGTTGGAAGTGCCAGGCAGTGGGTGTGAGGTGCTGGGTTGGCCTCGTTGGGGGGATACAAATGCCCAAGTGGGGGCAAGTCAAGTAAGCAGCCAATCTTTTGGGTGAGCCCATTGGCTGGCAAGAAGGAAAGGGGACTTAGGTTGACAAGATGGGTAAGCAGGAGCTGAGAGGCCTCTAGAGCAAGAGTGTGGTTCCAGGACAGCCACAGCCGTGATGCTGCCTGCTGCTGGGGTCACCTTGTCCACTGGGGTGCTGGGGTGCCTCCCTGTGGGCAACTAGCACAAGGGCGTGGCAACCTCTGGAAGAGCTTGGCAGCTAGGGAAGCATAGGAAATGGTGTGTCTGGGGAAGTAGGAATCTTAGGGTTTGGGTGTTTTTTTTAACCACATGAATGGTAAAAATACTAGGCTGGGATGTCTCGTTCAGTGTTGGAGTCTCTGTGCTTGGAGACCTTTACGAGTGGACGCTGCCGGTGCCATCTGATCAGACAGCTGCCTTTGGGCAGGTGTTTGGATATAGGAGACCTCCAGAATACTGTCCAACCAAAATTATTTTCTGATTTGATGATATACGAAGCAGACTTGCTGGACAGCTTATAGTTTTAGTGGCCTTTTTTCTAATTTGAAGCTTTCTAGTATCTCATATGCAGCTTGGTTTATGGATGTTTGCAAATTGTCATTGTTGGCAAGATGCACACTAGCATGGAGAAAAGCATACAGAAAAAATAAGATTTGCCATGATGGGTGAAATTCTCTGGTCTGTCTAGATGTTTTCGCTACCAAACCTTGAAAAGAAAGAAACCCCAAGCAACCAAGCAGCAAAGCCAGGAAAACAAAGCAAAATGAACTAAAACCCAATGGATTCTGTAGGGTCAGTGTGTAATAATATTATGCTCTCTCTCTTTTCCTCAACACTTTTGCCATAAGAAATTGGGCATCTCTATTTCATTAATTGTTACAAGTCCATTAATATCAGTCCCTTCTGAGTTTTGGTGTAGACGAGCTCTGGCAATAATTTCTGAAGACTTACACAGAACGTAATGTTTTTTACTGATTGCCACTTATTTTGTTGACTTTTTATTGGCTTATTTTACTGACTGCTCTCTTCAGCGTGGAGGATAGATGAGTATCTAACTATCCACAGACATGCCGCAGAGACAATTTTTTAATAACATAAAAGCAAACAACAATCTATTATTTATCTTATATGGAAACTATTCTAATTCCTTTAGGTCTCTCTGTATTAGGTCTTCTGTATGGCATTTAAATTCACTCTGCTACCAGGATTTTAGAGCTTTGCACTGTGTAGTATTATAAAGGAGGCCAAACTGACAAATTACATAATGATGTATATATTTCCTGTTTTTCTCCAGTCCCTTATTTTTGTTTGCCTAGATCAGGTTTTTTTTAAACAGCAATTCCAATTTCAGTTTCATTGAGCCATTCATATGGCAACCGAAATGCTTCCCTTATTTGATAACTGTGAATTTATAATCTTTAATAGGCTATTAAAAGCTTAAATTTTTACTCCAAGAAGCCTTCAGTACTGTCAGAAATAATTAAGGAATAGGAATGTCTTGCACATTTGAATGTCATTTGTCTTGATAGTTGCTTTCTGGAGATACTTAAGATTAATAAGAATGCTGATGTAGTGTGCATATACTTCTATATTCATAATTCATTTCTGGACAGTGATTCTCCTAAATACATTACCATGTGTTTATCGTTGGCTTTCATTGTATGCTCTGTATATAGCATAAGCATTCAAAACTCAGGAAAGAGGATGCGTGAAATTCATAGCAAAAAGGAGATCCACGTTGGATTCTTTAATAATGAAAGTTTTACGTCATAAAGCATGACCGTTCTGAAGTAGTTTGAGTTTTAATTCCGTATAGTTACTACTTGGAATCTAGACTCACTCCTCTCCCACACGGATGCTGCGTTCCTTTCCAGATATGCTAATCATTGTAGGGGGTGGTGGGGAGGATGGAAAGTGGCAGGAGCAAGTTTGTGCATCTAAATGTGGCAATAAGAAATCACAGACTTCTTTTATCACAATAACTCTGGACTTTTTCTTCAGCAGTCTCGAACATTCATTTCTTGGGTTTTGTTTAGGGATTTTGCTTAAGTAGGACTTGGAGCCCCGAAAATAGAACACAGTATTTGTTTCAGAAAAAGAGCAAAAATAATAAATCCAACCAGATACGGGCCATGATGTAAGATAATGCTAATGGATTATTCTAGATATCGGGTTCCACTTTTTCCCCCCTTACTTCTCCTGAGGAGTTTGGAAATGTTCTTCATCCTGATCTAGATCCTGGAAGAGTAAGGCAAAGTATTTGTCAGGTATTGTTTAAAAATAATTTGCAACCAGATGACAAAAATGAGCCAGCATGGGACGCAATATTGCCAGTTAGTTGATCAAAAGGCTTTTAACTGATTTAAGTAAAATGACATTTAGATTTTTTTTATGATGTTGGAAAATACCTGCAAATGATTTGATTTGGTTGTTTGTATGTTACCTAGCATTTGGAGTTATTTTGCTATTCTGAAAGTATAATTTATTTAATTGCATGCCCATCAGATCCTGTATGTGTGCCTGAAAGTGCTTTTCAACAAATTAGGCTTTAATTGTATTTCTCAGATAGCAGTCAAAGTAACAGATCTTGTCTTTGCATCCGTATTAGAACCTAATATGGATTTATTAAATTGAGAAGCTTCTGTAAAATTACTCTGTCTTATTAATTGTACTGTTCACTTGGATGTGAAATATATGCAGTGCTCATCAGAGCTAAATGGTAGTGTGAACTTTAATAGAAATATGTTAAGATATAAAATTGTACATATGCTTTCTATTAGTGAGTGAAACCAAGCCCTTATTTGTTTACCCTGTAGAAAAAGATAACAAATGGAGAAATGCATTTCTATCCATCTTATTAGGGTATGCCATGTATCATTCCTCCCACATAAACCTGTCTTCTCTTTTTTTTGCCTCATATTAAGGCAAAATATGCATTAAGCTGCATATGTTTTTGAAAAGAAAGTTAGACTTCTGTTTTCCTGTATTCATGCTTGGTAAACCTTTTACTTCTAAAAATTTTTTTCCTTGTATGGTGTCTGTAATGCTGCCTGATAATAGTGCACTAGGGTGTCTGCAGATTTTTTCCTCTATTTGTTGGGGGAAATTGCCTTTTACCTCATCTTCCAAAAAGCTATTTGAAGCCACACTGTGGTAATCCCATTGTTTCTCATTGAACACATGTTTTCATTGTGGTTGAAAACACATGTTTTCATACTGCTGGGTTTTTACATAGGATCTATGTATAGGTGTTGTCATGTCCACCTTAAAATGCTCATTTTTCATGTGAAAGTGCATAAAGTTTTCCTGCCTCTTTAGCTTCCAGTCAGATTCTTAACTACAAAGGATCTGTGTAATGAGTGGAATCGTTTGAACAAAATAAAATGAAAAAAATCTGCCTCTTGTCCTGTAGAAGAGGATGGTGCTGGCAAAACTGGATTACCACTTTGGAAATTTGTAGTTCCATTTGTCAGATGCTGGTGCAGCTTCATAATTTTATTAGAGAACATGCTGCATTTTAAACAGCAGGCTTTTAGCTTTGCAGAATAGAATTTAGTTGGGTTAGTCTCTAGCATAGGTTTTAATATATTTAAATACAACTTTAGATTGTGTAGTTAAAATTAATGTTATAAATAAATTTTAGATATGAATTTATTTCCCTTGGCTTTTTCCAGATCGGACAGTACAAGCATTTTAATACAGCATCAAGGATGCTGATGTAAACTCTAGGAAGAAATACCTAAGAAAAATCTAAACTTGTTTTATGAAGCAAATTAGCTTATCATGGAGTAGTGATGTTAGGTTTTTGCTTAACAGTTGTCAAGGTATATATGCAAGAAGGTGCTAAATGCCTTTGATATGGGTCTGGGCAGTACCTTGTGCTGCTACTGTTGCAGCTAAAGGGAAGTATGACTGTTTCTGGACAAGCTCCATGATCTTCATTTTGTGCAGAGCATGAACACAATAGAATAATGAAAAGTTTCAGCTCAGTAATTTGAATATTGTAGGTAAAGTGCTTGCAGGCAGTGAGCGTATGGGATAAAAGTTGATTGGGATGTCTGTAGGCTAATGGAAAGGTTTGGAGGGTTTTGTAGCCTGACAATGCTGTGTTGAAACAGTATTTATTAATTGGCTGGTGAGTTTGAAGAGGAAAAAAAAGCCGCCTAGTTTTAGCATGGTGAATTTTTTCTTTCATTTGCACTTGGTGCCTAAAAGAGAGCTCATTATTCTGCTTTAACTGCTACCCTATTGGGCTTACATGGCCAGGTTTTCACAGTGGGGCTGCTACAGGAGTGGCTTCTGTGAGAAGCTGCCTGAAGCTTCCCCCATGTCTGGCAGAGCCAATGCTAGCCAACTCCAGGACAGACACTCTGCTGGCCAAGGCTGGGCCAGTCAGAAATGATAGTAATGCCTCTGGGATAACGTGGTTAAGAAGAAGGCAAAAAAAAGTTTTATTGTGTAGTCGTAATTGCAGCCAGAGAAGAGCAGGGTGATAATATTTGAGAAGAAGAGCTCTGCAGACACCAAGGCAAGTGCAGAAGGAGGAAGAGAAGATGTTCCAGGCGCTGGAGCTGGGATTCCTCTGCAGATCATGGTGAGGCAGCTGTGTCCCTGCAGCCCATGGAAGCCCATGGGGATGCAAAGATCCACCTGCACCCCATGGAGGAGCCCACGGTGGAGCAGGTGGATGCCTGAGAGGAGGCTGTGACCCTGTTGGAGGCCTGTGGCGGAGCAGGGTCCTGGCAGGGATCTGCAAACCCATGGAGAGAGGACCCCACTCTGGAGCAGGGTAGCAACTCTTCTCCCAGAGCAGCAGCAGGAGCAGTGCGTGATGAACTGACCATAACCCCATTCCCTGTCTCCCTGAACCACTGTGAGGAGGAGGTAGAGCATGGGAAGGATGGAGGGATAGGGGAAAGGTGTTTTATAAGCTTTATTTTACTTCTCATTATCCTGCTCTGATTTTGTTAGCAATAAATTCAGTTAACATCCCAAATTCATGTCTGTTTTGCCAACGACAGTAATCGGTGAGTGATCTGTCCCCATCCGTATCTCAACCCATGAACTCTTCTCTGTATTTGTCTCCCCTGTCCAGCTGTGTAGGGCAGTGAGAGAGTGGCTTTGGTGGGCGCCTGGCATTGGCAGCATCAAACCACTACAGCCAGTAATTGCTTTGATGGCTTTAAGTGTTGCTGAATCAGTACAGATTAACTGCGTTAGTAACTTTTCAAAGAACAACTATGCTATTTAAACTTAGCCTGTTAAGGGGCCTTCTTTCATATCATCCATGGTGAGGGTACTCTCTCCTTCTCCCTTTTGTGATTTTGTAAGTACTTTTCTGCATTTATACCAGTATCTACTTCATTTGCCACTGTTGAATAGAAAAACTGTCTAGTTTTAGTAAAGTGGCCTTTATAACAGCTTGTGCATAAATATTTTGATGGCTAATGGTTTTCAAGGAGATGAGAACGTTTTAAATTCACTGCTAGGAATGAGCTAATAGCTCTCTGCTCTTGGTAAGTTAATACTTTATTGATATTTTGTAAGGTTTTTAAAAGTGGTTTTATTGAACAATACTAAACAAGGTAGCTTTTTGTCGTTTATTTGCAAAGCCTTAATGCCTCTCAAATATTAACTGTTTGAATATTCATTAATAGTTATCAAAACCTCATTTTTGTGAGACTGTATCAACTGATCTACTGAAGTGTTCACTGATTTTTGTTCATTTTCTGCCATATATAGTAAAATAGCTGTATTACCTTTAACAACTCCGTGTACTTTACATTCTGTTTACTTTCAAGAGCAGCATTAAGACGTTTATAAATGTGGCTGTAAGACTTCTGCTTGTCTTGTTTTTCCAGTTTGGCCTAAGAATACTGGAAAACAGTAAAAAAATGCTGGAGTGATTTTGAAAATGTGTTCATGCTCATGTATGTTCATGTTCATGCACCTGTATGAAAATTGTCCTTCCCTCCTCTACAAGCTCAAGAGTTTCTGGCAGGGGTTGTAACCACCATAGTCATTGCCTGTGGCTGTTTGCAAATGCCTTCCGGTTTTCTCAATGAAGTGAATATAAAAGGAGCTGTTGTGCATTAAGTTTTTTAAACTGGTACCTCTGCTTTGCCATCTCAGACTTGACAGGCAAAGGTGTGAGGTGGGACACCATGTTCTGATGCTGCATGCCGCAAGATTGTCATATTGTTTGCCTGAACTTTGTCAGGGTTTTGTTTCATTTGTAATGTACAGCTGTCTGTAGTGACCATAGTCAAGGGAAGGGTAAAATCCAGAGTTAAGTGAGAGAACAACGCTGTATGATTGTGGACGTTTAAAACTTGCTGCATAGCCAAATAAACACTCAAAACCTAATAAATTTCATAATTTTCTTCCCTCTGTTGTAACCTGGCAGAGGGAAGGCGACAGATAGCTTTCCATGGCATACTTTGAAGGAGTCAGTTTAAACCCTAAAAGCGTGAGGCAGCGCAGAAGTCTTGTCAACATCTGACAATGCTGCTGTGGATCATTCTTCTTGTGCTGCTACTATTAACCACAAGATGGTGCAGTGAAATGAACTGCAACTTCTACATATTCTTGCTTCCAAGTCAGCAATGCAGGAAGATTTAGCTATCTATGAGGGGAAAAAAAAATCAACAGGAAGTTTAGTCCAGAGCGAGTAATATGCTATTTTTAGAAATTTTCTGAGTGGTGCTTAGGTGCTTCTTTCATTGCAAAGTGATTAAACAGAATAGCAACATTACTAAACTAAACAGTGGATTATTTAAGCAATGGATGTTACAGGTATTGAATTCTGTACCTTTTATATGTGCAATATGTGTAAAGGAATATTTAAAATTAAAAAAGATTTATCCATGATTAAGGTGTGATCATGATACAGAAACTTTTTTCTTCTAGATCTTTATGGCCTTTGTAATTCTAATTTTTGTAGTGAAAAGAACAGTTATTTACTATGTATTTCTCTTAGGATTTGCACTTTATTATAAATGGATATATGCCAACCTGAAATCAAAACAGCTGACTCTGGGCCCAGCTGAGATTCAGTTGTACCCTCTTGCAGTACCACGTGAGGACAAATGCATGGTAGTGCATGATCCCAGTGGTAGCCTTCAGTAGTTTTACTGCTAGAATAGTGTTAGGAAGTATCTCCAGGGTTTTTTTGTTGGTTTTTTTTTCCCCTTCCTTGAGCAGAAGATGCGTTCCCTTTCACTCTTTGAAGATGTTTTAGCCAGGTTGTGACCAAAGCAATGTATCAGACACCTCAATGCAATTTGATGTCTTAGACACTCTTTTAACTCCTTTACAGATAGCCACAGAAGGCTGCATGCGTTTTCTTTACTGGGCTCTGTGTCTGTCTTGGGCTTTCTCAGTGAAGACAGAGAAGTTCAGAGATAGATGTCAGCACCTGTACTTTTGCAGAGTTCACAAGAGAGATTCTAACCCTGACTTGGGTGGGTCAGTTTGGGGGAAAATATTCTTCATCTGAAGTTTTATCCAAACGGTGTCCGCAAAACTCACGGCAACTATGCCAGTGAAATGTCCTTGGCACTGAGCAGAGATGAAGCACTCTTGCTCCCCTCCTGGCAGACCAGCACCCCAGCGCTGCAGACTGGCACTGTCTCGTATCAGAACCGGGCAAAGGCGTGACTGTGGAACGTGATACTGGTGGGGGAGGAAGTGAAGGTGTCTGTCCTGAGAGCACTTACAGGTCTCTTCTTGTGAGAGTGGTTGGTAGGGTTGGTGCAGTCTCCAGATCAGCTCCTGCATGACATGATCACCTCAAGCTGTGTTGGCACACTCAAGCTAGTTTGCTGACCAGCTGAGTGCTGTGGTTCATGGTGATAATCTTTTAATTCTCTGCATCAGCAGTGTGGAGTCTTACCACTGGCAGAACTTGGTTCTTCCTTCTTGCAGGAAGCAACCCTACAACCACGATCAGTCCCTCTAAGAAAAGCTCCAAGAAATATCTTTGAGGCCTAGAAAACGTCAGCTACCTCAAAATCCTTTTTTTTTCTGCAGAGATATTGACAGGTAGAATCACCTTTTAACTGAGACTCTTGAATCTTGGAAATCTTTTTATCTGTCATTTTTATACCATCACCGTAGGTAACTGTGTGGGGCAGCACCTGCAAAGTTTTGGGGCTGTTAACAAAGCTTCATCCATTGTTTTTCTTTGTAGTTCCCTATCTCATAGAAAGAGAGAGCATGAACAGATCTGTGAAGAGTGGGTACGAGTCCACAGAGCACTTTGTCATTTGCTAGGACTGCTTCTCTTCTTGTGAGAGTTAACCTCTTTGGCTCTAGTGTTAGTGCTTCATGATCTTAAAGCATTAAGACTTATTTGACTGCCTTACATGATTTGTCCAAGTTGGAAGAATTCTTGTGAAGTAAGAAAATGTTTAGCTCCCAGTATTCCTCATCAATCCAGCAAGTTCTTGCGGTGGTGTTAGATACCTTTTTGGAAAAATTTGAAGGAAATTAAAACTTGCCTTTTTTTTTTTTTTTAAATCATGCTTAACAGTGATGCTTTCTTGGTGTTCTCTTGATTATTTTGTGGATATAAATAACTTTTCGTTATTTAAGACTTGTAATGCTACTAATGATATGGCTTTGTCAAGGAAACAGGTATATAATTTGCCCTGTTTTCTGTAATGATGCCTAAATATGCCATTTTGTTGTGACCAGAGAAGTCATCTACTGCGGTAGCCAGCTGAATTTACTGAATTTGGACTGAATTTGTTTGGTTTTTCCCTTTTTTTCCCTGACTGTTTTCATTACCATACAGAAGTAAGCATTTTTCTATGGTGTGCAGTTTTTTATTATTTTTTTTTGTGTTTGTATTGAGGTATCTGAGTTTGACAGAGGCATAGCTGCCTGAACTAATTTTCATCTGTTGTCATGCCCATGGTACATCCATTTCTAGGCTGCCTTAGCTGATGTGTCAGCATGGATGTTACAGCCATGGTAACTGATCCCCCCGCCTCATGGTCCACAACAGGAAAGTGGACTGATCTAATGCCAAGGTTATTTCTTTGGTGTAAACACCTGTGGAGACTCTCCTGATTTTTGACAGGTAGGTTTTAAGAACAGAATCTCTTTCTCCAGAGGAAGGCTTTCTGTGGATGTGAAAAAAAAGATGAGAAACCACTTCCTTCAGCTGTCTTGCTAGAGGAAACCCCTGAGGAGATGGGTAATTGGATATAAGAAACCTCAAAAGGATTTTTCAGCCTTATATGCTTGTTTTTAGCAGGCCAGTTTTAATAAAAGAAAGGAAGACAAATCCCCAAAGGGCCCAGGGTTTGAGTAGCTGTGGAGCTGTGGCATGGTTCTTCAAACTCCTTTGAAACCTGCTGCAGGCAGGAAGCACTTTGTCCTTTTCAGTCTCTGTGCTTCTGGAAGTGTTCACAAGAAGACGTGTTTGAGAGTGGGAAGGAACCTTGGAGTTAACCACTGCTGTCTTGTGGCTTGATTCACAGCAGGAATCCCTTCTGCCTTGTGGATTCCTTCCATCCCTATGGGTTCCAGAAGGGGATGTGTAGCCCTGTGGTGTCTGAGGAGGAAGCTGTTAGCCCCAAAGTTAGCTGCAGCCTGTGCTGGGGTGCCACAAACTCGCAGTGAAAGAGTTGCTCGCGGGTTACACCTGGCTACATCATACCTGCTTGTCCTGGCTAGGTAACAGAGCTGCTCCCTTACTGCAAGAGAGTTGGGCTTTACCAGGAAGTGCAGCTGCAAGGCTGTACAAATTGGTAAGCACAATAAATTGATTTAGAGCTGCAGAGGTCTCAGTAGAAAAATGGAGAAAATGTAAGCCTGCTTTGACTTCAGAGCAGATGATTAGTGTTTATTTTATCTGTTACAATTGCTAAATGGAAACTAAACTTGTATTTGCCAGCCATGAGGCACAACAAAGACCTGCACAGCATAAGAAAGTAATGCATAAACATATGATGTCTTTTAGCTTTAACAAGACATCTTGTAATTAGATTTATGTAAATGTATGATGTCTTTTAGCCTTAACAGGACATTTGGTAATTAGGTTTATGTAAATGTATGATGTGTTTTAGCCTTAACAGGACACTCGGTAATTAGATTTATGTAAAAGAGAAGAAACACAGGGTTTGTCTTTTGGTGTTTGAGCAAGGTTTTCTAAACAACTGTGCTGCCACTATACTAATTAATCATTTCCATGCTGGAGAGGGATCATCAAGGAATGACCTATAGCTTTGAAACTTCCTGGGACTACTGCTTGTTTATGTTGCTGAATGATTAAAACCTAAAATCAGCATTTTCTTTCAATTGCTGAGTTGTGTGGCTTTGATCAAACTTTGTGAATGCAGACTGAGTGACTTGCAAAGTTAATAATGTACTGCTGCTGCTTTATTGCAACATCTGTACTTGTCTGACTGTAACTAGAGAGATGCCAACACATTAACTCAATACACTTTCTACCTGAAATATCAACTTAATTAGGATCATTTATCAAAATGACACTTGTTTCATAAGGCCAAATCGAATTGATTACTGTTGTTTCTGCTGCACTTTTGCCAGCGTTAAGAGCAATACTTTCAGAAACAGAGGTGTACAAATACATATCTTGCATTGCATGAAAAGGTACTGCTAGAGGTAGAACATTTTAAGAATATTGAAATCTATAAAAGAAAATACAAAAATCAAACCAATGCAGTTGCTTAGTCTTTGTGATCATCTTATCTGAATAGCTTGCCCTCATACAATGGGGAATAGCGAAGAAAAGTTGTCACAATTTTATAGATGGGGATTTGAGAATCAGACACATCAAGGCTCAGACTTTGAAATGTCTTTACTCACCTTGAAGGCTTTCAATGAGACCAGGAGTTAAGTATATATTTATCTTCCAAGTTTCTGGATTTATGTGACCTGAAGATCAACTGAAGTCAAGCTGAGTATTTAACATCTTGGGAAAGTGCTACTCAAAACCCCAAACCATTTGCAATTCAAAGAACTAAAATGCTATTTTATTTTACAACAGGGTACTTTTCTAGTGTTTTCATTAATAAAAGGCTGTACTCAGTAGACATATTTCTTAAAATGGAATTCTGTTTGGATCCTCTTCTAGATATTCTAATGTCATATGCTGTGCTCAAAACCTTATGAATAGTATCATATGAGACCATCTGTGACCTTGATTACATATGGTTTGTATGTTCAAGGTTATGAAGC
>WAAG01065003.1:66620-91629 GCA_013390105.1 Tichodroma muraria | reverse complement strand
GGGAGAGGCGGCGAGCGGCGGTGCCGCGTCCCTGGGCGCGGAGGGAGCAGCGCGGTCCCGGGCAGCCTTGGGTCGGGGCGAGGGTTCGCTGCCACCGCTCCCGCTCCGTTCCGTTTGAGTTGCTCTTGGCAGTCCGGCTGTGTCAGGCTGGAGCTGATAACCCAAAGCCAGGAGCGAGGCACCAAGTAAATAAATAAATAAAACAAACCAGTGCAAGATTGCTTTCCTCGCATTTTGCTTACTTTTTTTTTTTTTTTCTTAATCCCTCCTTGCGTGCCAAAAATAATGTTGCAAAATGTACGATGGAAACAAACCTACACTGGTTCTCTGATAGACCGGATGACTTAATACGACAGTACTGCTTCTTGTAGCACAGGCAGTTTTGAAAATTCTTGGAACCACTGCGATTATGAAACCATCAAGTTTATTCTCTTGCTAGTGTTTCTAAAGGCTGCCAAGCTGGATGCTGAGGCTCCTCTTTGACGTGGTCTTGAGAACATTCCTCCCAAGCCATAGTCACTCATGTTCTAAAATATTTTTTTTAGCTCTGGAAGATTTATTGTTTGGACATCAGAGATTGCAAAATGCTCTCTAAGTAGTCACTTAGAAACGTCTCCCTGTCAGTTTAGAGTGACATTGTCACCAACTGAAATGTATTGATCCAAATACTCATTTGTCACTAGTGATTGAACTGAAAATATGAAGATTTTTAGGTCCTTTCAGGTGCTGTGTGGTTTCACTGAAAACCAGCAACAAAACGCAAAACTGCATTTTGATCTTCAGTTCAAGTGCTGAATTTGTAGTTCCAGCACTGAGCAAAAACCCCAGCGTTTTACATGCAAATCAATCAGCTTAGCTCAGGAAGTCTATCACTGTCGCTGTCAGCCCGTGTCAACCTAAACATATTTTAGAGTGGAACTGCTATTTAAAATAATCTATTGCCATTAGTCCAGAGCCCAAACGATCGTTCAGGAACCTGCTGGTTTGATTAACAGCAGTTGGGGTTTGTTCAAGCATAGACGTGGTTTCATTATATAGCACAGTACAACCTTTACTCTGTACAGCGTCATTCAAACAAATTGTATGGCAAATGCACCACCGAACTGCGTTTAGAATGCTCCATTGAATTAAGTACAATTGCAGAGAGAAATGGGGAAAAAAGCTGTAAGAATGGGAGAGATGTTTTCAGCTGAGGTTTGAAATTGCCAGCCTGTTAGTATATTTGCACTGGTAGCAGTAGTGTTATACGATTATTCTGGGATATATGCTTGCGAAAATCAGACACAGGCTGAAACTTTCCCAGGCAAATTTCCAGTTTGTAGGCAATTTTTAATCATCATCATAATGATGATGATAGTAATATCCCCCTAGAACTGTCACTCCTTGTCATGTCTGATTCCTAATATAACTTGAAGAGAAAGCTAATAGACCCTTCTTAAAATCACTAGAAATATTTATCCTAGACTTTTTTTAACTTTCAGGGGAGTTTTTGTTTTTTTTAAACAGAAAGCTTAGTGTGGTGTTTACTGGTAAACATTGTGGTATTGTGCTTTTTGGGGAACACTGAAAGCAGTGTTTTATTTCCTTCAAAAATATACAAGTATATTATTTTTGTTTTGGAAGTAGAAGGGAAGCAAACTCTTAGAATACAATGTTTAAATGATGCTTATTGAAAAAAACAGCTTTATTTAATCACATCATAACTCTTACTTGCAGTTCAGCTTAATAAAATAATGCTTGTTGAAAAGTGATAGGTGGGTGGGTGAGCTGTTGCAGCGTGAGCTGTTATCTGGGGATGGCGCAGGCTGGCTGCAGAGCAGGTCTGGTGCTCCAGGACAAGCTGAGAGGATCTGCAACCTTTGAATCCTGCAGGAATTGTAGCTACTGACTTGCGAGGAGGTGCAGGAAGAAGGGCTGACCACAGCTCTTCCCTGGAAATCTTGAGCAAGAGACAGAAGTGCGGTCATATGAAGTCGCACTCAGTGAATCCATCGTTTTGTGGGAATTTTGAATTAGGGAGTGCTGTGGAGTCTGAGTGGTTCAGTACCATGGAATTTGCCATTGCTTGGGTACTGGTGACAATCCTGCACAAAGCAGCGTTACCACCAAGCTGCTTGGCCTGGGGAAAGTGGATTAATGGTCTCCAGTCAGGCTGCAGTGGAAAGTTGTCATAGGAACTGGCTCGCTGTTCCGCAGGCCTGTGCCTTCGCTCCTTTGAAAGAGCACCTCAGTAACTAATCACCTCGGGATAAGAAATACTCACATGCCATCCAGTGTAAAGCCATGAAGAAAGCAGGGCACTCTGGCTCTCCCAAGGGAAACTGAGGACAGTGCTGTACCCAGCAGGGCACAGCCTGAGCAATGTTCCTTGGGGTGAGCTCGCAGCGCCTGCTCTGCTCCACGTCCCTGCCTGGGGGTGGCCCACAAACACTCTGTGTCCTGATATACAGCAGCTGTGGCTTCTTTAGCTGTGAGAATAGTAGGAGAGAAAACTGAACAGAATGTACCTGAGAGGGAAAGCCTTGCCTGGCTCTTTGGGATGTATTTGGGAAGAGATGTTTCCAAGTCAGTGCATTGGAATTCCTCACTTGCTGTCTGTACTGCATCTGCTTTTAAAATTTTATTTATTTAGCGTCAGCAGCACGAATATAATTTGAATTGTTATTTGAAATGGCCACAATCTGAGTGTTCAAGAGTTGGCTATTCTGTTCTGAATCTTATTCTTTATGAGTATCTTCAAAGAGCATATTGATATAAATATTTCCTATTTTAAAATGTCTGGTTTGTGCTATTAAAGAAATTACTATGTGTCATGATTATGATGCTTTTGTAGCAATGAGCTGTATTTTGTTTTTTAATCATTATGACTTATTAACTGGAATGGTTCCTAAAATCTGGGAATCTGTGCACTCTACACAGAGATCAGATGTATAACATGAATCTGCTTCTTTAACACAACTTCAGAGAGAATCCAGCATATGTAATAAATAGAACTTTATGTATGGTAAACAGACCTTAAGCAACATCTGGAAAAAATTGCATCGGTCTTTAAGGTAGCCACTGTAAGCAGTTGATAATCTAAACCTGACTACATGAATGCAATTACTAAGTCCCATGCATGTGTATTCAGGGCTGAAAAGGTGCTGGGGAGACTTGCCTGTATGAAACCATATTAGGAGAAATACATTTTTTATATGGCAGTATGAGATCGAGGAGGGAGCCTGAGTAATTCAGCCTAAAAAACCCACAGCAGTCTGTGTTGAATCTTTACGATTGTCTGAATGTGTAACAGTGTGCGCATCATACTGTAAAGTCAAAAGCAGATTTACTCTTATTTCCTGGACAGTTGGGTCCCCAGACGTAGGAGCAGTGAGTGTCTGTGTGCCAGAACTGTTAGTTCTGTCACTTTTTCAAGTCTGGTCCTGCATGGTAGAGGTTAAACTTGTGGCTTGCTGGTGACCTTAACTTAACATCCTCTGGGCATGAATACCTGCTGTGGGATTTACCAGCACAGTCAGCCCTTTTTTGGTGGTTTCACTAGAGATGACATTTGACTAAACTGGGGAGGCTGGAGACCCCACTGTGATCATCTGTATGCTTCTCTTAACAACCAAGGAGGGAAGCAAGTGGGTTCTTACCCTGTGCATCATACCAGCTCAAATTGACCTAAGTTCTGCAAAGGTGTGAACCCATCAGATGTGGAGAGCAGGAGCCACAGTAATGAGTCTGTGAAATAGTAATGTAGTAATAGTAATGAGACTATAGAAATGATGCAGGGACTGAAACCTCTTGGTTTCTCTTTTGAAACTGAAAAATGTGTGGGCAGAGCTTCTGTAGGTGGATGGAAGAAGAAAGGGAGGTCCAAGGAGATGTGATTCTTCTGAGATTGGAAGGTGGCTCCAAAGTGAAGTTAGTAGAAACAGATGTGTGGGAACACTGTGCTCTAGTGCAGCTCATGTTGTACCCAGCCTGTAAATAAGGAGGTTGTGGTCGCTATAACTGCCATTCCAGCTCTTTTCACCACAAGTGATTTATTTAAAAACAAAAGCTCCTTGAAGTCATTGTGTGGTCCAAACTTAGCTTAGTTTAGTTATAAAGTATTCACAGCCCCTAGCTGTGTTTCAGATATTTTCAGACTTGCTATTTTGCTTACGTGCTTACTACAAGATTACCATTGAACCTTGCTTGGCTCAGTTGGTTCAGAGGAAGGGGTAAACCAGAGATTTCCTGTAATATTTCTGCAGGAGGCTCTGAAGTACAGTGGTTTTCCACTGTGTATTTACAAGCAGGCCTTTGGATTATCTGGCTTTGACCCAGGCCTTGCAGTTCTCACTGTTAACATTGGCATAATAGATAAAACTCTTAAGATACATTCTTGCTAGATTTTCAGGAAGCAACTTCTCACTGAACCTTCCAGGAAGGTACACTTCCCCAAAATATTTTCCAGCTGGGGTGATCCAGTTTTGGCAGTTGTGGTGGCCAGGTCTGGATTGTGAGACCTGGGTGGGTTGTCCCTCTCTTGTGTGAGCTGCTGCCCTTTCCCTGGCAGCAGCTGCCGCCTGCTCTGCTGTGATAGGAACAGCTGCATCCCAGCTGTGTCCCTTGGGTTCAGGAGGAAGCGTTTAGCTGTTCAGGCAGTGTTTGCTGCTGAAATCAGTATTCCTTATCTCCTTTGGAGAATGTCAGCTGTGGATGGGAATCAGCTCACAGTTTACTGAATCAGCTCATACTTTACTGCTTGGACCGTGCTCCTCTTGCATTTGCATCAAATGCAGTGTGTCTGCCGTGGTGTATAACAAGAGAAACTTTGTAGTCAGGTTGTGAAGCAGCCTGGAAAGGAAGGTAAATTCAAAAGACTGTAGATGGTTTAGCATAAAGCACCCAGAGTTCTCTAGACTAGCTGAAATCTGCTGGTGTTTGGGTTGATTCAGTTGGTGATGAGTTACATATAGGCATGCACAGTGTATAATTAGGAACATGAGGTCAGAGAAGAGCATGTGAATATTCTGCTCTCGAAAACCCAGAAGAAGTCCTGAGGTTTATGCCAGAGCTTTGTAATCATAACATGGCAATTACCAATAACAACATCTAAGAATAAGTGCTAGCAAAGGGCAGGCAGCATAGGTAATTTTGGAAGTCAGTAAATAGAACAGCTGCAATCAAAAATAAATAATCTTTTAATGTTAATTTCGTTTGCTTTCTCTGTCTCCAAGATACCTTTTTTTTTACCCCCCCAAAGGAATAGCTAAACATGTTGGTGAAGGTATTTCAAATATTTCTCTCTGATCTTTTTGGATGTTACAAAGCAATTCCATTTCAAGACTATGCAAAGATGTATGTGGCCTTTGAAGTCACAGGAAAGGGCTGTAAAATTTGGTCCCAAGTGTCCTGCTTAAATCATGTTCTTTCTGACACCCTATACAGTATTCCCTGAGAGCTTTTGAGAACAGATGCCCATAATTGCTGCATAATTGTTTCTTTTTTGTTGCTTTTTCAGTTCCACTTTTATAGTGTTACTCTCAGTGTGTTCTTTTAGGTTAGGCAGGGTGAGTTCATTCCCTAAAGAAAAAAAAACGATCAGTTGACCATAAATTGCAGGTGTTCTGAGCATCAGAACTTGAGACTGACCCTGGAAACTGCTCTTCCAGGTCAGTTCCTGTATCTTTCTCATCATTGAATACCAGTGGCAGAGTGAAGCTGGAAAGAGGAATTTAGCATAGAAGCAAGCCAGACTGGTAAATCATCTGTTAGTTCTACTGTTTGGAAACTGAGGCAGGAGTCAAATTTCATTTTTCACTTCATGCTGCAAGTATCAGTCAGTGCATCAGTGCTGTTTAAGGGCAGGTCAGCAAGACAGCCTGACTTGAATTTTTCGGTGTCTGGGGATGCTGCATTTCCCCATTGCTTACNAAAAAAAAAAAAGGAATATAAAGCATAGCCTAAAGGAAAATACAAACATTTGAACCAGGTCTCTCTGAAGGAAAAAGTGGTCAGCAGACCACTGTATTCACCTGTAATTAAAAGCAAGACTTCAGCAGACAGGGCTGGGTAGAGCTCTGCTAGGGGAAAAGGATAAAAATGAGCTTTTTTTTCCTTGAGCTGTAAGTGGTTCAGGTAAGTAGAGACAAACCCCATCTTCTCTATCTGAAAATGCTTGCTCTTCCCAACAGTGTCTCTCCTAAACAGTGACTGGTATACCAGATGATCTTCTGCTAAGTCCTTTAAAGTTAATTATGTGAATTTAGCCTGTAAAAGGGATTAGCTTCCATATACCCTTAACAATTTGGTGTCTGCAGACATCCTGAGCAGAATGTGTCTTACACATGTTCTGTTGTTTATTAGAATCATCCTTTATAGTGGTGTTGAAATAGAATGATTTTATATAGAGTAAGTACGTTAAAAATGTCATTCCTGGAATTGTCAGCAGATGTGTGTGATATTTTATGAGCAAATTTATACAAATTAGAAAGAGTTTTACTTGCTGTGATCTGAGATGGAGTGTGCATCTATAGCTTTCAATAATTTGGGGACTTTTTCATGTCTGATCAAAATAACGCTGTAGCCTTTCTAAGAGTTAGTTAAAAACACATTTGCAATCTAACCTTTCCTCTTTTTTTCATGTGATAAGAGATTAGGTAGGTTCTTAACCCCTTACATGTGTTTTAACTTCTCTTTCAATATTGCACTGGCAGTTTTATGAGCGAAGGCCAAAATACTCTGCTTGCTAAACTTGAGCAATCAGGAGGGAACAGATGATGAAAAACTAACAGTGTTTTACTCATCTACCACTCATTTTTCTTCACAGAGATGTAGAGAGTAGATATTAACAAAGACAGTAATAAAACACACTGTGAGGCCTCATAAATCAATGCGTGCTCGTGGGGTCAGGAACAAATATTGGAAAGGTTAGAACATGTAGAGAACTGTGTTCCCATGTTGTGATGCTGGAAGCAAGGCTGGGAGTTTTTCATTTGCTGATTTGAAAGCAATTAGGAGGAGGCATTTCTGTGGCTGCCCAGGAGGCTTTGTGCTGGCTGGGCGTGTGGTCAGCTCTTTTTTTTAGTGGCTACAGTAGGTCAGGTAACACACTGAAAAAGAAGTCCTGGGTGAATCAGGGCTTTCATATTGCTCTGCTGGGGACAGATGTGTTTGAAGGTGTCTCAGAACCCAGGGGATCCAAGCTGTTTGCTCATCTGCTCAGGACAAGACTGCACTGTTGAATGCATCTGCAAGTCTACGTCGACAAGATACTTGAGGCTCCCTGAAGAGAGAAGTCCTGGCCAGAGGGAAGGTTCAGTGTTGGGAACTCTCAGCTCAGGTTTTGGTATAAGAGGGATGTGCTGATGATGCCTTCTTAGTTGTTTGTTAATGTTCTCTCACCCTTCAGGCTGGCAGGTTTCTTCCAGTTTGCAGCTGATGAAGTAGATCTGTCACTTCATCGTGTTCCTTCTGAGAACTGCTTATGCTGAGACAAATGCAGAGACAACACTCTGTGTCCTCCTGTGCTCCTGCCAGGGAGCAGTCTCCTGTGTCAGCAGGACTGATTTAATATTAAAACCTAGGGAACTGAATGGCCCATGGAAAGGTGACTGTTTCCCCAAATTAACTTTGTGCTTTGCTTGGACAGATAGTAAGAAGTTTCCAAAGAAAATAGGGTGATTCAGTTGGAAAACGGTTTAATGTAAGTCTTTGGAATCACTTGATAAAGCTGAGTCAGTTAGGTTATCAGAGAGAAGCCAGAAACCTAGCAAGAGCACAAAGTCATCATAGATGTTCAGTTATTTTACTGATGAATTCAGTCACATAGGATGCCTAACAAAAGCTGTACAAATTAGCAGTCTTTTGGAAGAGTTTGCATATACTGCAAAGAAAGTATCTGTGAAATTAATTTACTTGTAGAGTTTCCTGTAGTGGTGCCTTGGTACTACACATCTGTCAAGATTAAATGAGATCTGGGGGATGATAACGTCTAGGTGGGGACAATATTGTGCCCTTAGGACAGTTTTGTAATTTCATTTGTAATCAGACAGACTATAATTACTATATTTGCCTCTGATTAAAAAAACAGGTCAGAAAAGTAATGAATTGTTCTCCTTATGGGGGGGAGGGGAACTTCACATAGTAGGAGCACTTCCAAACACTTACAGTCTTCACGTTCCCCAATTTTCCAGCTTTGTGCTCGCTCGGTTGGCAGGTTTGTGTGGCTTGTTTCACATCGGCAGGGAGCTGCTGCCTGCTGAGAACAGAGTGCAGGACAGGTTTTGGGTACCTGCCTTTGTGGTCTCCATGGTGAGTGCTCAGTACTGGCCTGCCTCTGATTTGGGGAGAAAGAGGACTTTTATGTGTCGCAGGTTGCAGGGCAGGGGTACCTGTAGGTACTGAACTAGGAGGAACACAGAGCAGGAGGAAGTTGTACTTCTGACCTTTGTGAGCACTTCAGGAGAGTATGAGAGCCAGCCCAGGGTTGATTTCAATGAGCTGAGCCTGCACACAGGCTGTTCTCACCTGAAAGGCTGGATCAGCCTCAGGGAAGGCTTCTTGGAAGGGAGATGGGTAACCATTATTATGCATGAAAGCAGGAAGCCTGTGAAGTCTGTATTAGGCTAGTATGTGTCTGGAGCTCTATATGCTAAGACAGCAGAGAATCAGGATCCTCCTTACTAAATTATCTCTCTATTTATTTTCACAGTGCCCCTTACAGCTGAGGAGTTTCATTATTTTGGCTTGGGTTTTGTGAACAGATAGCAAGTTGAAAATTGGCTGAGTTTTGTGTATGAAGTCCCTGGCTTTGCTGGGTATTATTCTATGCCTGGCATAGTTCCATAGTCATCTGTATTTTTGAAAGATGGGTCTATTTGTCAAAGATCTGTCTCTTATTGTTGGGTAAGTTTTCAAAAAGAATAGAGACCAGGTTACCATATGAGCATTTGGTCAGCTTTTTCCTTAAAGAAGCTGGGAGGAGAAGGGAATGGCACTGGAAAAGAAAACTCTTAGCAGAGAAAGAAAGTTCTCACTGGTTTTGACAGAGCAGTTCTCAGAATTATTGGGTTGTTTTCAGCTGTTGATCTCACTGTTTATTTTCAATCCCATTTCTTAATGAAGGGGGAGCCAGTGTTCCCCAGGTCTTTACTCGGCAGCGTGTCCCTTGGCGAGTGTTGTGTCTAGAGCCCTGGGACTCAGGCTGACCAGCCAGCTGGCTCTCCTCACCAGGGCCGAGCAGGGAATGCTTTCTGCCGAGGCTGGAGGGAGATGTGAGTTCATATTTCCAGCCTGCAGAGATGGTTCAGATGCTGATTCTGTTGTCATACCTGTTTTTTTGTAGCCAATAAATGTGTAGAGAGGGCTGTCCTGCATGGAAGAGGGTCCAAGTGTCTCTAAAAAAATCATCCTCCTTCTTCTTTTTAAAGACTAGAAAAAAGCTAGAATGAAGTTTCAGTATCTTTGCTTTTCCCATGAAATATTAATGAATCAGGGGTGTGATCTTCAGAGACAAGGGTTTCTTTACCAGTAAGCTCAGTCAGTAAGGAAAGACAATAAAAATGTCCTCCCTCAGCTTCCGTGTTCAGAAGATGAAGTGGACTTTTGGCTGTTTGCATTATCCAAGCTGTCCTGGTTGCATGCTCTCAGAATGACTGTGCCACTGAGCCCAGTGCATCTCAAATACTTTGTCAGTTGCTGCCGTGCTTCTGGAAAGGCCTGTTAGGTCTGCGTTTGCTTCCCGAAACACAGCGGAATCCAATGAAAAGCATCATTGTTTTGAACACTCAGATCTGCTGCCAAAAGAGCTACTGTTGTGTAATCATTAATAGTAGGTTAGAGTGGCAGATGCTCCTTGGTTTGAAATTGGTATGTGGCAGGATGGCTTCCCAGTTCTCTCTCTGGGGATGGCATGTCTCATCTTGTTCTTCCCTTTGGGAACTGTGATTCACACGGTGTTCAGCTGTCCTGAGTTGGGAATGGACCTTTGTACGGGCTGATCATCAGTGGTGCTACTTAGGGGTGACAAGGGAAGGGAAGAGAAACTGGCAGTTTCCTTTGACAATTGGGAGCAGTGCTCTGTCTGCTGAGTATCAGGGATTACATTTGTCTATTCTTGCCAGCACATTGTTCTGATGTAAAAAAAAAGAGTTGGAATTAAAAAAATTATCTTTACTTCCCTTTCTGATTTGCAGAACTCAGTGTGTATACCTCCCTGCTGACATTTCTGCCTTTTGTGGTCTTTATGTTAACCTACGGCTTGGCTACACTATCAGGCTTCATCTGTGTAGCAAAGATAGTATTTGCAGGTATCATTCAAACATTGCATTCCTGTTGTGGTGGGCATTGGCATCAAAGTTTACTGCCAAATTTTTCAGCTAAAGCAAATATATGGGAACTCTGATAAATATTTAAAAATAAATATATTATAAATAATTTCTGTAGGGTGAGCAAAGGGATCAAATTTATCTCTAGTTTTTATCTTCCAAGACTCTGGACAACTAGAACAATTGCTTATGGGAAAAACAATGTGAGTAAAGTATTTATGTTATGTGTTTCTTGCTGGAATTTAACAGCTGGAAACAAAAGGCAGTGAGAACATCTTTGTAGCCAGGTTCATGCTTGCCTGTGGCAGGTGCTCAGTTGGACAGCAGTTTGGGAACCTCCATGGCAGAGGTTCCTACAGGCTGCTGAAGGCCTTTTCCCAAGGAAGAGAGTTTCCCAGGGCCCTCAGAGTGCACAGTTTATCTTGGTGTTGGTTCAGAAGAGCCTTTGTCTATCCATTCACCTTCTGTCCATGTGAAACCACTCTCTAGAAGTTTCTTTTGAATACTGGTTGTGCCTCAGCCTCATATCCACTGAGGCATTGGGATATCAGGTGAGGAAGAGTCTCCTGAGGCATGATACTCAGTTTGACTGACGTGCTGTATAGCTCAGACTGTTTGACTTTTCTGCATTAATTCTTGACTCTGAAAAAAAAAGGCTGATTGAAACACCCACACACTTCATTTAGAGCCCTCTAATGATGGAAAAAGTATTTCATATATTTGTTGTTTCATAGCTAACTCTCCTCTCTGTTAATATTTTTGTGTTGGTTGATTTATTTAACTTCCAGTCATGAGGTCTTGTTCTGTCATTGCTAGACTGAGAGCACTCCACGGTCAGGCTGCTTGCCTGTGTGCAAGTGCTTCTAGACCATTTTCAAATCACCTGCAGAGTTACTCTCTGTACACTGGCAGCCTTCCACTCCAGCCTTACTCTCTCTCACAGCTTTATTCCTTTCTCGGTATAATCAGTGTCATTCTGAATGGGGACAGCCAGCTGAAGACAGTGTTCCAGCAGAGTTTGTGTCAGTGACAGAGAGAGACAATGGAGTCCTGCTTGGTATCTTGTATATCCAAGGATTATATCTGACCTGCAGCTGCAGCATTTCTTTGAGAGCTTATGTTTGCTAATTCTTTTCTGTGGCATAGCTCTTGTGCTTCTGGATCAAGTCTCACATTCCTTAAGTACGGTCCTTCTTTTCTTTTCTTGTGCTGGGAGAATGGGGCACACTAGAGTTAGAGAAGTGGAGAAATAGCATTACCCCTAAAACTCTTTGTGTAAGAAGCAGTAAATTGGAAATAACTAAAATGGTAGTTCTGGAAGAGATTGTGAGAAGCACGAGCTATATGGAATGTAGAAAATATGCTTATTAGCTCACTGGAGAATGGAGTTCCTGTTTCAAGGCATTAAACTCATTTGCAGATAGATGAGGAGAATGGATGGTCTCATGGTACTCAGAAAGGGTCAGATTTGAGGTTTGTTCCTCAGAGTTGTGCTGCAGATTTCATTGTTTTCCAAATTCTATTCTAACTATCCATAACATTGATGATAATTAAATAATACTTAAAATATTTTTATGAACTAGTGCTGCTTGGAATTCCTGATAGAATAGAACTCCTTGGATAGAAATGGATGGACATGAGAAGAAACCCCAAATTAATGTATTTCTGGGTTTTAGTGTGTCTAATGCATTTGAGTCCTGGAGTATTGCTGGAGCTCTGGGAACTGTGCAGCCACTCTGTGGGTATGATTGTCAGTAGAAATATTCTGATTAAAAAATCCATGCAAAAAAAAGTAGGGTTTTGTTAAATATGTTTTACAACATATTTCATACACAGACATTACTTTAGCATCTGGCTTTAAAACAGAGATAAAATTCTGCCTGAAATTAGATCAAATCCCATAATAAATGGGATGAGTAAAATTGTCCTTTCTTTTGTCTTACCCATTCAGAAATAGTCCATGAGTTACCATTGTCTATCAGTCAGACCATAGCCAAATGAACATACAACTGGAAATGCTTTACCAATTTCACTAAAAGCACGCTCTTGAAAAAGCAGCTTCACGATATAAGCACTGTGGTGGTGTCCAAGAGTAACTGCTACCCCCTTCCTGTAGGAAGAGTCAGAGCCAGTGTCAGAGATTGTAGGCTTGGAGCTAGGAGGTTTAGTATGATCCATGGAGAAGGAGAGTGTTATCAATCTAATGTAATCCAGTGCATCTTTGGATACCACAAGTGGCACCTGTAAGCTCACTACATGTCTGTGGTTAACCTTAACAGGTTCTTAACAGCAGCTCTCTACCAGTTTAATACCCTGTAATCAGTATACAGAATTATCCTGCTTAAAGCCAACTTCAATTACCATGAGGTGAGAGTATGCTTTGAAGTGTCTCTTGCAAGTAATTTAATATTCTGATATGAAGGATGTGTTTTTCCCGTCCTGCCATAATGAACGTGAAGCCTTGCTGTCAGATAGGCAACCACACAAAAGTGGACAAGTGAAGAACTTAACTTTAGACACAAGGAGGGGAGAAAAAAAAAAGTCCGTTTTCTGGTTTAGATAATTTACAAGCATCACTGCTTATCTCTTAAATCATGGACATAGTAATTTTCTGAAAGCATCGCTAATTAAAAACACCTTTTGGAAACAGTTTGCCTTTGGCCATCAAGCAGAAGTGTTGGCAGTAAAAGACAAGAGTGGTTTGAATTGTCATCCCAGAGCTGTGGGGAGAGGAAGGAGCTATGTGAACTAACAGAGCTAGTGTGTAGTGCTGCAATTCAGAATAAAATCAGTGTCATTTGGCATCCATGCAATCCCTGTGTCTTGGAGCCCATCAGAAGCCTGCTGCTCTGTGGCTTCTGTCACGCAGATGTACAGGCTGACCTCTCTGTGTCTGCCAGTTGATGCTAAGTATTGAAATTTGAATTTATGTAAAAGTGTACTGTGCTAGGAACATGCAGTGTATCTGTGATTCATCCTGACAGCACGAGGAACTCAGACTGACTTTGAGCACAGGGACTGAGGAATTAATGCTTTTGCATGTGATTCCCACTTGCTCTGTGTTATTACCTTCTCTGTGCCTTGCTATCCTTTGCTGACAAAATGGGGACGGTGCTTTTGCTGCCCATAAATGTATTCATGTGAGCAGAAGCTGGTGAAGTGCTTTGGGATTGCCAGTGTGAGAATGGCACTTCTGGTGAGGCCAGGAGCCTGCCCAGCCCCTGCTCACGCAGTGGCTCTGGGAGGTGCCATTGAGGGGGATGACACGGTCCTGGCTGCTTTTCGCCGTGCATCCCAGAGGATCAGGAGGTATGATGCTAACCTGAGTGGATTTCACCTCCTCCAGTGCTCGCTGTCCCAAGTGACTAGCCTGAACAAAGTGCAAGCTACTTCTGCCCTCATGGAGGGAGTGGAATGCTCCTAGAAAGTGAGTCACTTGCTTTTCCTAACCACCCTTACATGGACAGTCCTCTAAGCTGCAGAAAAGATCACTTTTCCTCTCCCCCATGAGGGGAAAAGGAGATCGCTTTTCCCCTCCCCTCCTATTCGTGAGACTGTGTCACGACCCAGACCAGGAATTTAACATGAGTCGTGAACAAGCCAACCCTGTTCCTGCCCCTTTTGCTTTTTCCAGTCCTCAGTATTTTAGGATGGTTCTCTTACCCTTGCTGAGAGCCCACGAAGCACTTTGAGGTGGAGCAGCGCTGCAGCGGGGAGCCAGGAGCGCTCCAGGCTTGGCAAGGGCGTCACAAGACTCGTCTGTACTCCCACAGCCTCCGACTAGACACAAAGCTCCCAAGGAGCGAACGCTGGGTGTGATGATTTTCCCTCTGTTCCCTTTCCACTGTGCACGTACGTGTGTGGGCTGTGCTGCCAAGGTATTAATGATTCTTGAAGCAGAGCATGTGAGAAGAGGCAGATGTAGTGCACGGTGAGTCAGCGTGAGTACGCTACAACCTTGGCTTTAGTTAGGGATGCTTTTGTTTTCGGCTGTATAAGCTCTCGGAGAATATCCTGGAAAGTGGGATTGTCACCAGAGTCTTGTTCATCTCTGTGTTTCAGTGTGTATGCCTCTGATTTGGCATTGCATCATCAAAGTGTCAAGATGAACTCAGAAAAAAAAGAGAGGCAGTCAGTGCATTTAGCATGAACATGTCAGATATTATCAGGTGCAGAAATTTCTATCTGCTGCCCGAAAAAGATTTGAAAAGTAGTAGTAAAACTTGAAGGGAAGTGCTTCGGAACATTTTATTTAATTTATATGAATATTTGAAAAAAATACAGTATGGATAACACTTTAAATCATCTAAAATCTGACAAATGGATTTAATTCAAAATATATGCTAAAAATCTCACATTCTTTTTGACCAAAGCATATGTGCTGGGCAACAACTGTATCAAAGTTTTGCAGCTGAGATTTAAATACCTTTTCAAAAGGAATCCTGTACCATAAATGCTATCTGATGCTTAATTAAGACAGCACAAGCAAGGAGCATGTTTGCAATAAATTATGGGGATGTGTTCTGACATGCTTTATCTGTGTAAAGATTTCTATTTTTATGTGAAGCTATTTACAGATTATTGATTTCAAAAATAGATTTGTAACTAAAGAAAGATGCATCATATTTCAGTTGCTTGGAGTTGAGAATCCTGCCCGGCTGTCTGCCTGCTCTCTTAGGTGTTTATTCCAGTGGTTTACAAGTGTATGGAGTGATTCTGTCCTCCTTATTTTTCTCCCTCTCTTTGTAAGAGGGAATTTGTATTCAGGGACCAGGTCCCAGGTTTCTTACCCATGCAAGCAGGCTGATTTTTATGCCTTTGAAGCACAGAATAATTTCAGTGAAGTCTGTGAGGCTTTTTGCATGAGTAAGACTTTTGGGTGGCGAAGATCCCTCACAATATATTTTGTCAGTTGTCACTGTTTTGTTTCAGGGCAGCAAGCTGTTGTCACAGTGTCAGTGCAGCCTGCTAAGCTGTAAGCCTGCCTTTGAGTACGTGTAATAAAACCCTTTAGTGTAATTTTTTGCTACTTAATGCTATGTGAACATTAGAAGAAATATTTTAATAAATCAGGGCAAAGCCTGAAGGTAGAGGTAATACTTTTCGTTAGAGGAACCATTAGAATTTGAAAACTCATGCAAGCCTGTGTACCCAAGAGCCTGTCTATTTTTTCCAGCCATACCAGTTGGTCTAACAAAAGATACTGCCTCTGTCTACAAACCTTGTCCTGCCTGCAAACTCTGTTGATTGCATCTACAGCAAAATACTGCTGGGTTATTAAAATAATTTAGGCCTTCTTTGCTTAATTATGCAAACTCAGATTTTTGTGGTTTCCTCAAGTCTCAGCGTTTTGAATTCCAACACACAAAATGATGTTGTCTGGTTTCTTGTACTGAAGAGGAGGGTTTCATCACATAGGAGCTCTAACTGGTTCACAGATTCCTTATTTTAGAATGGATATTATAAAGGTAGCATGCTAAAATTCTTCTGCCGTCTGGATTTTAGGGTATTTTGTAGGATACTGTCAGTGTGTACTGTCAGCTGTCTGGCATGGATGGCCTCTGGGAGCAGTCCTAGCTTAGTACCTGTGTCAGCATCTGATGTGCTGGTGTGGTGATGGGAAGCAGAAGAAATGGGAAGAGGCTGGCAGGACACAATGTCTCTGGTGAAGTCTGTGGGTGTAAACCTTTGAATCTTGCTATGTGTCAAGCAGAGTGGTGTAACCCTTCTAAACAGCAGAAAGCTTGGATTTGGACTTGTTTGGAAGACCTAGACCCAGAGCTGTCTAACAATTAGCAGTCCTAAGGCCAGCCATGCAACAGTTTTTTCAGAGCTGTTTAATGTGCCTTTTAGAGGCCTTCAATGAGTATGGATCTTGGATCTGAATCTGGAGCTCTAGGCTAGTAGCTTTAAAATAGACCAAGGTGGTGATGATCTGGCCCATCTTGAAATGTGCACGGGGTAGATGCTTTTCCACCCTCATAGAGCACAAGCCCTTTCTGCAGTTTGCAGTCTTGGGGTCTTACCAGATCACTCCCTCTGCTGCATGTCTTGGCTGAGTCTGTGACCCTTGCAGGGACACTGCTCCTCTCCTGAGCAGCCCTTGCTGTCCCTGAGGAGCCTTGCTGCAGGCAGTGCCCTGCCTTCCGAGTGAAATGGGAGCAGGTCGGTGCTTGAGGGGCGTTGAGTTCTGTGTCCTGTGCTGCCTTCTGTCTGTCTTTGGGCATGGCTTAAATAGATAGCTGGTAATTACTTGTAAAGCCCTTGGTGGCTGTGGCTGGGGCTATTTTGGAAGCTGATTCTCCCTGCATGCCCTGTTGTGGAAGTTGTGGCTGTCTGGAATGGCCTGTCACCCTCTCGCTGTGGTGACCTCCTCTCCAGGGTGTGTTGCAGGGAATTCAGGGGGAGAGCTCTCAGCGGTGGCATGCGGTCTCGTGGGCTGCCTGCCAGGGCCTGAATTTGGTGACCTTTAGGATGTGGCAGAAGATGCATTTGTAAACCTTGGTTATAGTAACTGGGAGACAAGCAGAGAATGCTGGAGGAGGAACGTATTTTTTACAGACAAGCTGTTTGCTCTCTGATGTTTATGACCAGTGGCCAGTAGGTAAATATACTAAGAAGTGCTGTGACAATTGGAACTGTTGCTCTTTAATAGAATTTAAAATGAAAAAATTATACAGATTTCCTTGAGGAGCATGCATGTGATACTGAGAGCGCTGTGACTTCTAGCACTGGTTTGGACACTTGCTCTGCTCTCTGCTTTGCTGGAATCATGAAATTCCCTTCTGTAAAATTAATGCCGTCGTATTTTAGAGGTGTCCAGATGTAGCTGCTATATCATTACCCATGTAGTTTGTGGGTGATTTTGTTTCTTTTAAGAAGAGCAAACAAACCAAGGCCTGCAGTCCAGCAGTTGTGTGGGTTACACAAGAATGTGGTTTCATGTAATACTTAATTTGGTATCACTGTGGGCTGGGTCTCCCACCCTGTTCTCCACACCAGCTCTAATGACAGCATTGTGGCAGGTTGAGGTGGGTTCAGCCTGGGTTCAGCTGACCAGTGGGGACTACTTAACCCTTCCTCATCTTTGGTCAGTTGGTTTTGACAGGTGAGGACTTGGACTGGTGAGCTGAACTGACCCACCGTGGGGCTGCTTCATAACCCCACCTGGTGCCAGGGAATGCAGCAGCACGTGTGTCTGGCTGGAGGGGCAGGCGAGCAGGATTGCCCCAGTGTTCTAATAACAAAATTGGGCAAGGTGTCCCTCTTTCCTCACAGCAGGGCCCTCCTGATGAGAAGGACTGTCTGTGGTTTGGTTGTGACAGCCAGCATTTGAGAAGGGGTGCTCATGTTTGTGAAGATCTGCTGGTGAATATTTGCATCGCTCATGTTACAGGTTTGCAGTGTGTTCCTGCTCTGCCTGAATGTGTCTGACCTGCAGAGGACAAAGGATCATCTTTCTACTTTCCTTCCAATTGTTTCTGCTAATTTTGCATCAGTTTGAAGCTTTGTCTTTGCTTAGAGATCAAATGGCCAGGAACAAGGCTCTTTGTTTTCACTCTGTGGTAAAAGTGGCAAGGTCAGTCCCAGTGGGGCTTGTAGGGCTTACACTGCTGAATTTATCTCACGTATTAAGAGTTTCCTATCACCTACAGCTATTGCATATTGGTAACTCTAGCATCAAAAAAAGACCCTTTTCAGCAATGGAAACAAGGTCTCTGTTTGTAAATGCATTTTCACCACAGTGGATAGGAATATCTTCGCAGCCATGTAGAACAGCCTTCCCAGCTCTCTGGTTTAACATCTCAAAGAGCAGCATCTTACTTGGCCTGCATACTCAGGTCATTCCACTGGGTACTTTGCAAGACTTCCTGAGTGGCACAGGAGTTCCGTCGTACCAGGAAACAGACAATTTTCTGGCAAAACAAACCTTGAACTTAAGCAAGCTTTTATTTTCTATGTCTTTCAGAAATAAGTAAGCATTTGAAGATGACAACCTCATGGAGCGACCGACTCCAGAATGCAGCAGATCTCCCTGCAAACATGGATGGACATGCTCTGAAAAAGTACCGCCGGGAAGCCTATCACCGGTAAGTCATCCGTGAAACTCCAAAACTAAACATAAACCCCACATTTCTCGGGGTTCTTTTTGCTTGTTAGTAAAACGGGAAGGCTGTTCTTACCTTCCTCGTAGAAGTGTTGGTAGAAGAGAGCTTAGAAGATGGCACAGTATTGGCCTGCAGGAGTTTGCAAACAGCTGAGGAGATACATATACTAGAGCGAGAGAGGATATGCTTCTTATTGCAGTCAAAAGATTAATCAAAGTCAGATTTTGGATAGAAGCTTTTAAGTCAATAAACCTCAGTGGCAGAGGTTTTATAATAATTATTGCAGTGCACACTCGGAGAGCAGAGCCTTAGACACTGGAATATACAAACATGAATAAGGAGGAAATCAAATGGGGTCAGAAATTGAGAATTACACCTAATGTGATTAACTGTGTGATCACAGGAGCATGCAGGAGCACTAGGCAAGGGCCCAGCCTTTTCACTGTTAGGTGTACCTAAAACCATCTTTGCTGTAAAACAAGTACAGTAAGTAAAGAAGATAGAGTTCAAAATAAAAAGAATGTTATCACTCTTAGTTTATAGTTTGGGAATCAAAGTGCAGGCACTAGGTTGTTTTTACAAGATCACATTGGAGGTTTGGTTGAGCCAAGAATTTAGTCCACAGCTCTCAAGGTTCCAAGCATAGAGCATAAAAGACGGATGAAGTCTGTATCCTTATCAGATGTCTGGACTGCTACAGAGTTAAAAACAACAGCATCTAGTAATTGTCAGTATTCTATTTGTGGGAGGCGTATCTTCAAAGTTTAGTTTGGTTATTTTGAGAAGTCATACAGTGTGATGATCAGAGGATATCAGCAGAAGGGGAAATGTATGTCTGATATAGAAACAGAAAAAGAAGTCAAGTTTCTCAACCTCGTGCTTAAATGCCACTTTGCATTTGTGATTCACATTGGTGGTATTTCTGGGGAAGTGTTTTGGAAGTGTTAGATATCTTTTGATTCTCCAAATGGAATCTTAATTTGAGAAAAATGCCTTAGTGCATCATATGATTGGCCAGGTTGTGCAAGTTGCAGTGTCCAGGGCTAAGTAATGGATCCTGTGATGCATTTCTGAAGCTTTCTAGTTTCCAATGAATATGTTTGAGCAACATGTCTTAAGTGGTGGCATTATCTGAATCTCTCTGTCAGCTGGTTTGTCAGATATGGAAGCATTTAATGAATGTAACTTAACTATATATAGCATGTAAGAAGAGAGGGGTTTTATACCATTCCCTGTCAAAAAATCTTCACCTTGTTGCAGTCATTGACAGGTTTACCTTTGTGTCATAAATTTATTTAAAACTTCAGCTGTGTTACTCCTGATACAGATTGATGGAAATCAAGTCAGAGTAATACCTATATTTTTTTCTAAGTATTTCCTTAACATTTGTTATGGTTAAGTGCTGACAGTTTACTAAATGTTGTACAGGATCCAAAGGAAGCTGTGCTTGTGTTTAAGAGCTCATATATTCAGGTCCTCATCATGTTTATCCTTACTTGTGTAAGAAATCCTTACTTTCAGAAAGAATTTCCTTACGGAAGGCAGGAGTGCAGTCATGTAAAGGAGGGTTTCCCACTAGGAGCTGGGATCTGGCAGTCCAGATTAGTCTGTGGTAAAGTTTGGGTACCTGTTTTTAGCATCTAGAAATGTCTTATGCAAAACATACCAAGCAGAAATGCTGCTAGCATCTCAGATTTTCATGGAAAGCACAACATTGGAAATACATTAAGGGGAGGCACATTTTTGTTTTGGAATTGCTATCCTCTTTCAAAGAGACAGGGAGGGAATGGGAGAGAATGAGAGAACCTGATGCCAAGACTGTAGTATAAATCTGTGCTATTAATGGCTTTGGTATACCAGTTTCATGGGAGTTATTTTGATAATCCAGTATTGTAAGAATCTGAGACAACCTCATGCCAGGGGCAATGTTGTCAGATTTCTATTTCTGGTATTTTCATGGTCGTGGTGTTAACAGATGTGGTGTTACTTTAAAAAGTGCAAACTTAACATGATAGAGTATGACTGAAGTTATTTCCCCTTGGTGTTTGTTATTATATTTTTTAGTGTTTTATTAATGATTCAGATGCAGAATACACATGCTGGTCACAGCCACAAGTTGTATTATGTAAATGTGTTTCAGTAAGGTCCAGGTATGCTCTGACTATTGGATATTGCTGAAACACTGCAAATTATACGAAAAAGAGAAATAGAAAATACAAGGTGTCATTGTAAAGATTGTTTATTTTTCTTCTTTTTCTTCTCTTTTTCTTTCAGTCTTTTTTTTGTCTCTTTTTTTTCTTACTCCAGCAGCTAAAGGAAAAATCCTTGAAAACATGAATCTAAAGTGACTTAGAAACAAAACCAATAAGAACATTGAATTTAAACCTATTACATTTTTGTTACCTTAAAGCTGGTCAAAGTTATTTTATGGTCCCAATCTGAAAGGCTGGAGGAACTTGTCAGCTACACCATATCCACAGATGACCATAAGTGGGACTAGCTTTTGTTACCTGTGTCGAAAGCATAGTTGAGCTCAAAGTCATTCAGCAGATTTTCTAAATGCTGCTAGGAATGCTTAGTTTTCTGAAGTGTGAAATTTAAAAAACTTGTTTCACTGTTTGTTTCCTTCATGCTTACTTAAATACCAGTGGAGATACCTAGACCAATCAATTTAACATTCTTGTTGTCATGAAGTACACCAGATTTGATATGCTTGAATTGTAAATGAATTCAGATGAAATAGGGGGAAAAGCTTCCAAAAGCAAAATAGTTTACCTTAAAATATATATATATAAATATTCATGTGACCATGGAACTTTTAAAAAGCTTTAAAAAAATTACCTCTGAAGATGCCACTCTAATAGTCATAGTTTACGGTGGTCATTCTTACTTGGAATGTGTTTTTTCAGGTGCTGCACTTCTAATTGTTTCATAATTGATGGATGGATGTTCAACATATAATAATTGCTGGCAGAAGTCCCAGTTGAGACTGGTTTAACTGGTGTAGTGCATACTGACTCAGAGTATGATGACTGTATTGTAATCATATCTGAATGCCACGGGCAAGAATGTTCAGAATCAAATTTTTATAACTATAGAATCAAAAAAATCCATTGGGGAGGAGAAGTGGTGGAGTTTTATCTTCAGGGAATTTCTGACAACATTAATGAAAGCTTTTGGTTAGCTGGTGTTGCTGTCAGACCTTGTTACACAACACTGCTGGCGCCTGTTGGAGGTGAGGTCTGGAGATGAATTAATATGCAAGCTACATGTTACTCATTCTCTAGCAGAGGTCACTGGTAAGAGGATACTGCATTACTGTGCTATTGGCAACACAGATTTTAATTCGGAAATAAAATGGATGTGTAGTTCTTGGGAGGCTTTCCCTTGGTGTGGTTGTGAGGCCACCTCCCTCGTGTGCTGCTTGTTGACTTTTCCGGGTAGAGGATAATCACTAGATCATTTGTTCTGGAGGAGTACTGTCATTTAATGTGATTGTAATTAGGCAAGAACTAGGTTGACTCTGAGCCACCAAACTGCCCTAGTGTCTATTTTTTAACTTGGAGTGAGCACTTCTAGGCACCCTCTGGATTATCTCACATAGCTCTTTAGGGTTTAAATAGCAACCCCATCTAGTTAAAGCAAATAATGGAAAAAGTTGGTGTTCCATCCACTCTTGTTACTGACAGTTACCAAGATCCAGGAAACAGGTATTTGCACTTATATTTATTTATCTGTGGTTTTGGCTTAACAGAGCAGTAAGACTGAAATGGCCTTTTTGTTAAACATAATGGCTTTGGGATGCTTCTACCATTTTGCATCAGAATAATTTGAGAGTTCTCATCCTGAGTGTGGGGTTTCTGTTGTTTTAATTGTTGGGGTTTTTTCTTGCTCTCTTGTTTACTGGCTAGTGCAGGGCATATGGCATCATGCTTCCTAATCCTAATTTTCCTGCTGACTGCTGATAGAGTATTAAATAAGTTGCTTCATAGTGTTTGTACTTTAGTTTGCTTTCAGAGCACCTTATGGTGGTGATATAAGTGATTTAAGCTGTTACTATACACTGAGATTCTGGATTAAAAAATAGTGTATACTTTTAAAATGACAAAGCAAAAGGATTGCCAATTGGTTGTTTTGATTTCATGGATTAAAGATGTACTTTAGCTTGTTCAAACTTGTAGACTCTGGGCTATTCACTGCTAATCTTGTTCCTTCACTTAATCGTTACTGGATCATCAGTGATTGCAAACAGGTGGAAATGTAGTATAAACAAGGCTGTGAGACTTGAAACTGTTCATCTGTTTAGGTGGCTATATTTCAAGTCACTTCAAAATGATCAGTTCATTCAGGTGGAAAATTAGAACAAATCTTTACCAGTCTGAAAGTGCTCTTTTCATGAAACACATTTGGACAGGCCATGTGTGGTGTTTCTGTGTACTGTGTAGCTCTGGAGGCTCTGCTGGCCATGGTCTGTCCTCGTGTGTCTGAGAACCTCCTCAGACCTGTGTGGTGGCATGTGTGTGTGACAGAGGGCAGCGTGTGGGCTCTCCCTGGTTTTTTTAGTGCTTTAGACACTGGAGGAGGGAGAGGGAGTGTCAAGTCTGCAGAATGGCTAGCTTATAAAAAAGCACACCACTTGCCAAATTAATAATAAAGAAATTACATTGTAAATGTCCTATGATCCTTGACTTTAATAGTTTCAGGGAGCAGACAAGTGTTATTTTGGGATGGAATCCATATGTGAGCTTCTTGGCACTTTGCTGTTGCCTGGGAAGAAAACCCAAACAATGAAAACAGAAATGGACAAGGCTATCTCTCTGCATCTGATTCCTGTGGAATTTCAGAGGGAAGTGTTCATAGTTGTGTTTCTGGATACAGCCTCATCATGCTTTGAAGTTCCAGTAATGAAGTCTATTACTGGATTTTCCAGTTTTATGTCACTATAATTGTCCAAGGACAGTTAGACTTGTGAAATTGTGGGACATGGTGTTGGAAATGTTGCTAGAAATGGCCAGGAAATTTTTATGCCCTTCTTTTGTTTCCCCTGTCTGATACTATTTCATTCCCTAAAGTTACCTCAAGCTTAAATACTATCTCTAAATATGATTACAAATATTCAGAATATTTGTCTTTGGTTGAAGAAGGAATAAAATATAACTCTGAAAATCTAGAATTAAAAAATAAAACCAAAATGGTATGATAAAAAATAATATATGGATTGGTCAATGCCTGCGTAAAGAGACTTAGCAAAAGAACAATTTCATTGGTTTTAAAAATTTAAAGCAGTTTATTTCTTCTCTAAGGCAGCTACCAAAACATCAGGAACCCAAAGATGAGACATTTTGATGATATGGTAGTATCTTCTTTAGATTGCTCATATGCTTTGTACCAGTTAAATAAGGTCAGTGGGGGAGTTTGCTGCTGCTGCTGGAAGTCACCTGTGACCAGAACTGTAATGTCATGCAGTGACACATCTGGGGACTAGCAGGTCATACTGAGAACACTGAGTTGTCATAACAGTAGAGGGATGTTTATTTCATTATTTGCCTTTTTAAAGAGGCCATGGGGAACTTGGGCGTGGGAGACTATTAAAAGCTAATCCATTTGGTTCCCATTATTTCTTTTTAACTCTTCCAGCTTATTAAAAAATGGAAGTTGTTCATAAAGAGAAGATTGACCAAAGTTCCTAGACCCTGAGTAAGTGGGAATCTGAGCCTTCTGGCTAGTCAGTCCTTGTTTTGTGGTTGGCTCGAGCCCAACTGTCCACCACAGGCTTTTTAAAACACACATGCTTAGCCAGCTCCCACTGTATTTGCTGTTCCACTCAGCAGTGTTGCAATTTTCTTTGTACTTACTTAATTTCCAGTGAAACATACTGCCCAGAAAAATGCTAAGTGCTGCAAGGTATTTCTAGACACATTTAGAAATTTATTATAAAGTGCTCTGTTCCAGAAACCTTGCCTCGCATTGTTCATTTTCTTTTCCTTGCCATGAGGAATTGTGAGCCATGTGCCAAGTTCCTCCTTAATTGTAAAGTTCTGTGCATTTTGTTTGTTTTGTTGGTCAAACTACAAGACTATTATACACACAAATTTCATTCAGGGCACACAGTTCTTTAGAGATTTTGCACAAATAAAATAAAACCATTTCTCCCTCTCTGTCTTTGTTCCTCTCCAGTGTTACTTGAGAAGAGCTGGGATTTAGGTTCCTGCTTCAGAATTGATTGACAAGAACAGTAACAAAACCAAGATCAGTTCTCTTGTAAAAATATAAAGGACTATGAATTGCAGAGTTGTGGCTATCAGGGCTGTGTGACTCCCCTGCTGCATGCTCAGCAGTTCCTTCTTCCTTGCAATAAACACATTTTTCTCTTACCCAGCACAATCCGTAGAGCTCAAAAAGAAAATAAATACTGCAGTCATTGAGAGCCTTCTGCTGTGGCCAAGCTGCAGGGTTTAATCTTTGAAGAGGAACTCATTAGAGAGGAAACATACTTCGAGGTTTCCCTAAAACAGCTCCTCAAGTCTGTTTTTTCCAAAGGTGGGGATCTGTGCCAGGCTAAGACCCCCCCCCCCCCAGGCCCGGGGGGGGCTCCCA
>WAAG01065003.1:1513-66614 GCA_013390105.1 Tichodroma muraria | reverse complement strand
CCCCCCCCCAAGTCCAGGTGGTGCTCCCCCAATCCCAGCTGTGCTCAGGGAGCCCATGGAGCTGGAATATGGTCCCTCAACCGCCTTCCCCACATGCTCCACACCTTGTGTTGCTCCAGCCACACTGCACAGGGAGTCCAAAACACAGGAGACTCACAGGGGTATTCCTCAGAGCAGAAATGTAAAGCTTGGGTTTTCATCAGGAGGAAAGGATGAAGGCAAGAGAAAGGCAGTGTCCTGTTCAAAGAGATGCTCTGGGTGCAGCCAGGTGTGGAGCTGGGTTTAGGCAATACTCACCTCTGCCTCAGCACAAGGAATGCGGAGGGTGTTCTCATGCTGTGCCTACAGTTTGTTTTGTCTTACTGCCCAGTGCTGTTAAGTTTTTAGATCAGCTTAAATTTTAACTCCAGTGCTTCCAGTTAAAGTGACTATTTTCTAAATGGAAAAAAACAAATTCGGGGGAAGAGAGAGTGTGATTTCGTCTGATTCTGGCAAGTGGAGAAACTATTCTACATTAAAACTTCCTTGCCTAAAAATGTTAGATCATTATAGTTTTCCTCTTATTCTGACATTATTTCTACTGTTTGTAATCTGGAAGCTTCTTTTATTTTTGTTCATCTGGATAAGCTGTAAAAAACATGTTTTTTCATCTTTCCTTTCATGACCAGAGCATCTTTTCCCTCAGCTGGTTGAGGTTCTTAGGGCCCTCAGGTTGCTCTTGCTTTGTAGTCATTAAAAACAACTCCTGTAATTTCTCTGTAGCATTTGTTCTGAGGGGATGTTACCTTTTTGTAGCCAACAGACACAATGTCATGTTAAATAGGGGTTGGAGAAACCTGATTTGGTGTCCCTGCCCATGGCAGGGGCTTAGAATGTGATGATCTTTAAGGTACCTTTGACCCCAAACCATTCTGTGGTCCTATGATTTGATCAGTATTCTTGTAGTCAGGCTGAGCGTACCTTCAGTTAGAATTTAAGAACCAGCTCTGAAATGGGCTAAGTCTGCAGCTTCTGAGAAGCACCTGGCTCTTCCCAGAAACTGTCCTAGAGATTTAATCTCAGTTTTTAATTTTAGTTTCTAGGACACTGCAGATACTTACTACTTTGAGTAAAACCCTGAATTAAGCTGTTCATTTTCTGGGAGTAAATATTTGTAAGTAGCTTCTTACTCCCTTGTGCCTAGGGGAGCACTGTTCATGGGAGATTTCTTTATCAGGATTTAAAATTGAGGTCCTGAGTGCCTACAAAATAAACCAATATCTGTCTGGGCCTTCACAGAGAAGTGAAAATGTTCCTTTTTTTTTTTTTTTTTAACACTGTTTAGTCTGCATTTAATCTGCCAAGGCATATGCAAGTTCAAATTGTGTTCTCATTTCCTGTCCTGAGCATGTTGTGTAATAGCCTTCTTTAGCTTTTTTTAATACTTGCTCTGTCTCACTCCAGCACTAGTGGGTGAAGTAATTACCACATCAGATCAGCTGGTAGGATGCCTTGAAATCTGCCAGGTTGGGGTGGGATTAGACCCTGCCAGTGCAGTTTATAGGTCATAGTCAATAAGTGCAAATTGGTGGAGAAAGAGGCATCTTCACCAGCTGTTACCAAAGGGTGCTGCTATGGTAATTTTCAGGTTTCAGTCAGAAGACTTACTTTGGAACAAAAATATACTAATGGTGCTATTTGTTTTGTTGTTCAGAAAAACTTTTTCAGGTCTTCAGTCTCAAGGTATGCTGGTTTTGGATTCAGTTTCTAAATACTACAAAAGCAAGGAATTTGTAAGATCTCTAAACCTCTGACAGATTGAAAGATTGTCAATCTGTCAGAGGTTTAGAGATCTTTCATTGGTTTTTGGTCAGTTTGGTGTCATCATCATCTAAACACAGGCACGCTGGACTGGAACAGATCTCTTGGGTCACAGCTCCCTTGTTTTTGCTTTTCACTGGCGCTGTCATATTACCCTTTTTGTGAGTGCATTCAGCTGTGTCTTAGTACTTGGGGTTTTTGTCCTCATTTGGGAAACATACCAAATGTTGCAATTCTGAAATGATCTTCTGATCTTCTTTAAATTTCCCTTCTTGCTCCTGTCCTGTAAAGACAGTCAGAAAACTGTGCTGCAGGGATTAAGCCTAAAGGCAAGAGCAGAACTGGACTCCACAGGTTAGACAAAAAATGTTGCTAGTGTCTCCTGGAGGTATGTTATTCCTTCTTAAAGCTCTGCATTCTCAGAAACAAGCTGCATAAACATGAGATCAGAAATTATGTGCTTGAATTAGCTAATAAATAATGTTTCCTGACAGCAGCAGCAGCAGCACGTAATCAGATGCATTATACAAAGTATCAGACTGTATTTAGTACTAAATAGTGCTTGGTGTTGGTCTCTTGTAAATCAGAGCTGTCTCAATGTCAAAAGACAAACATGGATTCAGGTTGCAGATTCAGATAATTTGCTCCACCTACTCAAAAGCCAGCTATTTCAGGAGCGAATTTTAGTGAGTTACGAGCCCATCTCATATTTCCAAAAGGCATTTCTTTACCAGTTTCCCGTGTTCATCCTATCACTTTGTCTTCTTTAGGTAATACATAAATCTATTAGGAAAGAGCGTCATCTATAACCTCCAAGGCCCCTTAGTGACAAGCCCCATTGTCAAAGGCAGGCACTTTGCCAGGAAACAGTGACTCCCAGAGAGAGTGTGCAAGGTTAGGGGGAAAGTATACTATTGCCAGAGAAACTGTATTCCAAGTGGATTTGTGTGGAACAACAACAATATCCAGTGACTGGTTAAATTAGCCACAGATGTGTTTTCTAGAACACTGTCCAAGAAGATATACAGTATTTTAAGGCTTGGTCCAGGCATAATGATCTTCTGAAGTCAAATCAGATCCAAGCAAAATTGCATGGGTACCAGGGAAGCTTTAAAGGAATTCTGTAATATGATTCAGACAAGTAGATGAATCAGACTGCTGCGAGCTCAACAAGGAGCACGTCGGTGAGAGATGAGGTAAGGGGACGGCACACCAGCCTGGTGTGAGCATTTGCTGTTAAAATCCGGGCTCTGGCCGATTGACAGGGCCGGTGGAACGGGCGCGTTATGCCGGCCACCTGCCCGGAACGTGCGTGCCCAGCCGGCTCGTCCCGGGCTCCTTCCAGCTCTCCCAGCTTTCCCGAACGTAAGGAGCCGGCTCGTCCCGGGGCTCCTTCCAGCTCTCCCAGCTTTCCCGTCTCCATTCTTGCCGTCTCCATTGTGTCTCGCTGTCCCCGAGCCGCGCCTCCGGCCCCGCAGCGCTGTCGGTTCCGCGTCTTAAGAGGATAATTACTGCGCTGAGGGCAGTGCACTTAGTAAATATTTGGAGAATTTTCACATGCTGAAATCAGAGTCCCAAGTGGAGGCTCTGGGACTTTTCTCATACGGGAGAATTTTTTCGTGGCATCACAGCTCGAGCAGTGCATGGGATTTCGGTCTGAGATGGGTGTTGAAAAGCTCAGCTTCCCTCCCACAGACGAGTTCTGACTCTCATTTTTAAAGCTCAGATAAGCCAGTGGAAAGAAGTACTGTTGAATTACAGATCTGCTTTATGCTTTAAAATTCTGGGGAAACATAAGCAGCTTAGTTACTGTCGTAGTTGGAACAAGAAGCAAGAAGAGCCTTTGTTGTATTCTCTGACCTCTTTCTTTCCCTTGTTATTTACTTGAACTAAATTGGATATCATGTATTAATGTTGTCATCTAAAATGGCCTGGAAGTATTCAGCCTAGAGTCTCTTTGTAATAAGCATTAATGGTAAAAGTCAAATTTACAAAATAGCAGCTAGCAAGTTTCAGAGGAGTTATAAATAAAAACTTTCACAATAGAAATGGCATATCTTGTATATGAAAATTTTTCTCAGTTGCTCTTTTTCAGAGCTTTATTAAATATTTTTAATGGTATTGGTGAAAATGGATCTGTTTGGGTTTGCTTTGAATTTCTAGATATAGTTCCAAAGAGAATGAAAATGCTGTGAATTTGTTCACAGAACTATTATTTTATCTTCCATCTTACCTCTTACTAATAATTTGTTTTAATCAAATGAATTATATTACTTTGCATCTACTGCTTCCAGTTTCATATCCTTTGAGGTCTGAATTCTGCTTCAGGAGATTTTGCACTTGTATTCTTAGGAATTTTTGCAGATCACATGGACGGCCGTGTGTGTGTGCATGCATGCGTGTATGTCTTTGGACAGCATACCAATAAATGGAATAATTCTGCAAAGTCATGGCTTTGCTTCAGGAGAACTCGCAAAAAATGAGACTTGACTCTGTTTTCAGGTATATTTGCTGATTTTCACCTATGGAAGCCAGATGTCGTGACAGTGGCAGAATGTGTTGGTTCTGAAATGTGAGTATTTTGAAAATGCTTGTACCTCTGGTGATATTTCTTCTCTCTTTTCAGGGTCTTTGTAAACAGAAGTTTAGCCATGGAAAAGATAAAGTGCTTTGGTTTTGATATGGACTATACACTTGCTGGTGAGTATCTTCTTAAGTTTTTTGAACCCTGACTTAGTTTGGAGTATTGCTTCTTGCTGAGCAAAAAACAGCAAAAAGCTGATTGAGCTACTCCAGTTAACAAGTGCTTCTTCTATTAGTAAATGTATCTTTCACTGTTTGTTGCACTTTCATTTTAGTTGTTTCCCTTAAATTTGTTATCTGCAAGCTGTATTTGGTCACAAGCCATGTTATTGTGGTACAGTTTCAAGTGATTATGGGTGTTGAGAAAACCAAAGCTTAATAATTCTGCTTCCTTAGATTCCACTGTATTTTGACAATGCCCCTTGTGAATGCTTGGCTTTGAATAACAAGGTGATTTCTTTCATCCTTGTTGCATATAGCAGGCTACGCCTTTGGTCAGCAGGTTCTCCTGTATCCTGAGAGAGTCATTTTTGAATAGGTTTTCCTCTTTCCCCTTCCTGGGTTAGCCACATCAGTGACTCATTTTGAGAAGAGGCATGGCAGGGGGAGTGCCTTGTGTCAGCTGAACGAGTTAATTCGTAAAGCTTTGTCCATTCTTTATGACAGATAACCTTTGGGAGGTTGCATAAGATCTTTTAGTTTCATAAAATTGTTTGCATGACTTCTCCATCTTTCAGATACTCAACAGGCAAGTTCCCTGAGACTTTTGATGAGAGGAAATAAAGCTACCATTTTCTTCATAGTGAGGCTTTCATGTTATGTATTTTAAGGAAGGAAAAGATAAAAAGCTCACTTCCACTTTCCTAGGTTATAGTATCACACAGGCTGTAACTGAGGATGTCATATACCATCCTGCCTTCTTTCTCATTGCCACTTCCAAGGTTATGGATAAAAAGTTCCTATCACCATTAATATTTCAGTTTAGAGTTGTTGTGTATATGAACTGAGAAAATGTGAGGTAGAGTGTCAGGGTCACCTAATAATAGGTTAATGCAGTATGTCAGCTGTGGTCATCTGGTTACTGTGTACTGAGAAGGAATGAGGGATGAGTAACATGGCTGGGGACAGTGTGAGGGTCAGAGCTGGGGTCAGAGGCTAAGTGAAGGGCAGGAAACTTTCCACAGGCTCATGGTTCAACTGCAAGGAGCAGTTTTGGAGACTGTGGCAGGTAATTGCAGTTTATATTTAGGTCAGTTCCTACTGTTCTTTTATCTACAAGGAAATGGTTACATATAAAAAAGTCTGGTTGTTCAACACCTTATTTATGGATCTGTTTAAAGTTCTTGCCACTTTTTAAGTCATTAAGTATATTGTTGTTAATCTGTGCTGGATATGATTGCAGACATGTGCTTTCTGTTTGTTTCCCAGCTGTGACAGTCTTATGGCAGTGCTTTTAAGGGGTGCATGAAAAACAGTTGTTCAAGAATGAATGTTTTAAAAAAAACAAAAGAAAAAAAAAGTTGTGGGTTTCACTTCAGTAACAGAATAACAACTTCTGTGCCTTTTGCAAAGGAAGTGGCAGCACTTCCCAAGGACCCAGGTGATCCCAATGGGGCTGATGTGGAGCATGAAGTTTGTTGCTAATTTTCATCCTGACAGAAGGAGAGCTTCAGCACTGTCCTCGCTTATCTGACTGTTCATTTTACTCAAATATTCCTTGTTCCTGTAAACACGGAGCAAATGTGTTGTTATCCAAAAACTGATGCTTGATTTCATGAAAGGAAAAAATGTGAACGTTTAAAGCATCCTAAAGCAGTACCAGGGACATAAAAACTTGGGGCTTCCAAGGCTGGAGGATCACGGTGCTCCAGTTGAGCAGGCAAAGCCAGTGCATTCGGGGGAGTTGAGTGACAGGGTGTGAGGCCTGAGAAAAAGAAATGGGATGTGGTCTGAGCAGAAAATTGGAAATCTGGACCCCTCTGGGGTAAGCTGCTGTCCTGTGACTTCTTCCATGGTACAACAGAGATAATAGTTGTAGATCATTTCACTAGGGGTTGTGAGAATGTAATTAAGTTGGAAAGCTTTTTGCAGACAAATAACATTATGACTGGTAAGTACTATTTCCTTTTTTTCCACTCAAACTGGAAATTAACCTTTGAAATTACCTGTTTATTTTCTTATGTCTCAGAGTCATCCTTTCCTCTCCATGTTGGCTTTTATTATCTGACCACTATTAGCTATTTATAGCTTGCATACAAGAAAAAATACTTATTTGCTGCTGGGGCTTTAAAGAGTGCAGTGTTAGAATATGATTACAATTATAATAAATTAATTGGAAATGATAATGAAGTGGGACGAGTGAAGTATTACAGTAATATGCTATAGTCAGTGCATTCATGAGACCCTGTTGTTTTCTGACTGGTCACGTTATCCTTTACCCGCTCTTTCACATGGACATGCTACTTGTCTTGCTTAAAAAAAAGAAGAAAAAACAATGTAAAAAGCCAGTTTATGTGTAATTTAACATCTGGAAATGGTATCTGCATACCAGATGGTGCATACTGAGCAGAAGCCTTTTGGACACCATTCAAAACATGTAAATAGGCCAAGGAAAAGAGCAGAAGCATCTCCAGTGGCATTAGCTCCTCATCTAGTTTTCCACATTTGTACTTTCAGACACTGCTAGGCCACTTTTCTGTAAAGTTTTTAAAAATAATCCCAAGCACAATCTTCCTATTCAACAACTTAAGGCGGGCAGATTCATTGACCCTGCCAAAATCCATATGTGACACCCCTTCTTTTGTGTACTTTCACATCAGAAATGGACTGATGACAGTCACGCATTTGCCATCTCAGAAGAATGGTTATTTTGATACACATTGAATTACCTGTCTTGTAAAGAAGTACTCCTGTCTTGTCTCTTTCTTCTTTCCAAATCAGTGACCACTGGTAGCACCAGAAGTCTTCCTTAGGAGGTGGTTCAGTACCAGAAAAGTCAGTATCATTTAATGTATTTTGAACTTTAGAAGCTTGAGGCAGTTTTATTCTTGTACCTTATGAATTTAAGGACACAGATCTACTTACAATAACCATATTTTCTGTCTAGAATAGTCTAATTTTGGTAGGGACATGGCATTTCCATTTTGAAGTCTGTAGTAACAGCTACCATGCACACACTGCAGTGATCGTGTTCTACTACCAACATGTCTGAGAATGTCAGCAAGCCAGCTGAGAGCAGTTTTAGTATCATCATGTTACATTGCACATAAAGTACAATTTCATGTATTATTTTATAGAGTAGTATTTCTGAGAGTTATTAAATTAAAGACCCACTTAACTCAGAATTTTAAAGAATTCAAGGCTGCCTGATACAGCATTTCCACAGTGGTTTTGTTCTCTTTCAAGCCAAAATTAGGTTAAACTTTGAATTTTTGTAAATAACTCCCGTGTTCCCTGATTGTGCTTGTCTCTTTCCTTGCATAGGGTTGAGAAATACTGTTAATTGTTGGGTTGGGCAAAGTCTTTTTGTGTAGAAGTGCCTGAAGGTTTTAGCTTTTTCTTCTGAGAAATGATGGACCTTAAATAGCTGAATTTGTAATCACAGTGATTACATCTAGAATTAATTTTGACTGCTGGGAAAATAAAGTGAAAGCAAATTGAAATAACTCTCATAGGTTTTAGATTTCTTGTTTTCCCATAAAGGATTGTTGTTGTATTCTCATGGGGTGTATAAGATCTCTTAGGCGTATGGAAACTCCCAAATCTCCCTAGGTTAATGTTCTGGATACACTAATACTAGAGGCTCAGAAATCTGTGTTATGTATGGAACTGTCTGTCCCCTTCCTATTCAGTCTGTTTGGGAATCACATTTAGTACATAAAATAATGCTTTTTTAATCTAGTTTTTACTGGTAGGCAAGTGGAAGGAGCAGGAAGAACAGCAGGGGTTCACTGTGATTTGTGTCCTTAGTTAAGTAGTTGCTGTTTAAAGTGCTGCAGCAGTTGACACAAGCAAGAGTCATCCGCTATTTCAACCTTTGCTGTTAGTGGAGGTTAAGACAAGTTTCTATGATGTTATGCAGCCCTTCATTCCCTGCCTCTGACCTTGCTCCTGCCAGCCTGGGAGCGACACCCTGCCCGTTCCCTACGGTGCCCTTGCTCCTTAGGAAGCCACGGTGAATTTGCTGTCAGGGCAGAACTGAGAATTATTGAATGATTCCTGTTTAAATTAGAGAGATTGAAGGTCCTTTTGCAGTTATTTTTTGTTTGCTAAATAGTAGTTTCATTTATTATCTGAATGATTCATCTCTGCTTATTCATCCAGCCAGAAGATCAACAGTCACTAACAATTCTGGTCTGCCTGTCTTTTTTCACCAGTACTGTCAAAACTGCCCGTGCTTTGATAAAGGAAAATGTTGCATGCAATCCAAAAGATTCACAGCCTTCTCTGTTTTGTGTTTACTGCTAAGTGCAGAAACTAAAATAAAGGTATGTCAGTGGAGGGTCTTCACTGTGACACTCACCTGAGCCTGAGGAGTTTGTGACACCCATTGGAAATGCAGCAGAGAGAGACTGGTTTCACAGAGCATTTTATTTGGCTGCTTCCTACTCAGTGTAAGCTACACTTAATTATTAGATCTGGATCCAAATAATGCAGGAGGCCTTGGCATTACCAGCTCTTAAATGGGACAGGCTGCACAAGGTGATGGATAGATGTCCCTTGACAGGAGCAGAGCTAAAGCAGTGGGGTTCCCAAACTGGCTGTAATTTCACGCTGGGCCGTTGGCAGATGGAGAGGAATAGTAAGAATTACAAACTCAATTGTGCTTGAAAAGATTCCTCTGTGACTACTCTTAATCTCCAAAAGTTACGGCCTTGTTGAAAGTTTTATCTTCTATCTCTGAAGCAGATAAGAGGTAATGTCAGTAGACAGGATGCTTTCATTTGGAATGCTTTTCCTGTACTTAATTCATTGCTGGTTCTGTGTTCTCCAGAAATTCATAATGAAATTATCAATGACTGTTGAAAACAGTTTCAATAAAAAAGGAGGGGAAATGAGGCTTGAAAAATACTGGTTTTATTGCGTGCAGATGTGATTAATGCAACAACCTGATTGGAATATACCTTGTGTCCTGGAAACATTGCCAATTTAATGCCAAGGTTTGGTGCACTGCAAAGATTTTATTGCAAAATTGCTTATGCTTTCAGCTTGTAGCATTTCCCTTCTCATCACGTGGGAAAAGATATGGGAAAGACATCTTTAGTCTTTCCCAACTCAATCCAAAGTGCAACATGTATAAACAGGTTTTGCCCTTTCCTCAGGTAGGTATTTGTGTCAAAGCCATCCTTGCAATTTGGAAGAGGAAAATTTTTCGCGCCCTCATCTTATTTTTTAAATGCTTTTCTTTACCTGTTGGCTCTGGAAAAGATACAGTTAGCCAGAAGGTAGAATTGAATTGTTGTTGTGTGTGATCTGGGAGAAAAGGTGACAGCAGATTTGAAAACTGGTTCTTCAGTCCATCTACTGTTTTTACTGTAGCTGAGTCTGTCAGGTTCCTGTGTTTCAGTTTGCACATCTGAGAAATAGAATTCATGAATTTGTACCTCGTATGAAAAAATTTCTGGGTTGCACAAATGAAAAACAAATTATAAATGTTTTATAGTGTTTTATAGACATGTTTTATACATGGGAGTTTTATACATGAAAGATTGAACTGAATACTTAAACTACTGAGCTTGTAATGTAAACAACTACAGTGGATCTGAATGTCAGTTCAGGTGCTGTTATTGTCCGTTTATTAGTGCTGAACTCTAATGCAAATGTTCTAATGAGGCTCTCCTGCTTAGGTTAAATGTTTGCCTTTCATCTGATCATGATGTAAGGATTGCAGGCTTTGAGGCTCTTTTGGGGAGATACTAAGCCGTTTTGCTTCTTTCCCAGTTTGCTGGATAATGCAGTTCTTTATGACATACAGAAATAATGTGGTGGCTGGACAAAGGAAATGGTAGATGTGCAGGAGAAACCTTCCAACTCTCCTAAGCCAGGACTGGGAGATGCCCTGACTGTTGCACATCTGCTGTCTGCCTTTTCACATTTGCACATTGCCAGTTAGACAGGTGCAGATTTTGCAGATTTCAGAGGCTGGTTTAGCCATTGGTGTTTTAAAGCTAAAGGCAGATGGAGAAGCCAAATTGTTCCGAGTATGCTTTGAGCTGGATGTCTTTTCAAATACCAGTGCTGTGGTTATTGTCCCTGCTCTCTTTGTGTTGCTGCTCTTCAGAGCCTAACCATTTAAAGCTGTGTAATGAGCAAATGAGGTCTGGAGCTGTGGGATCTCACATGCTGGCAATGGGAATGAGGAGTGGAAGAAAGCATGTGCTGCTTGCTCTGTCCCAGTAAATCACTGACTGACAAACTGCTAATCTGCTGTCTGTGGATTCTTCAAGAATCAGAATGATAAACAGAAGCTGCTGAAAGAGCGAGTCTTCACAGTGTAAGGAAAGTTTCAAAAGCTGCTATATTCTGTTTTCCTGCTCTTAAAAACATGATGATAACACCAAGCTGGGTCAGCAGGCTGTTAGTATACCAAGGCGAGTTCTCATCTTGCCGGATGATGAAAACAGGGAGACATTTTTCAATCTAATCGACCCCCTTATCTAGTGATCTTAATGCCACGACAGAAGTGCTATTAAGTTGCAAATACCCTTGTGATGACTCAAACAGCCTAGTCTGTAGGAGGAACCAAAGCTGAGCGTAGAGAAGGCTTTAACTCTGAGATCACATGTGTGCCATTGCTTTGTGAATGCCTTATTTTAGCACTACAGAAAAACTGTATGTGGCTGCTTGCCAGCATGGGCACTTGTACTGCGTCTAAGCCCAGGTGCACACTGTTAAACAAATGTGTAGCCTTGGAGGCTCACTCTTTTCAGTGAATATGGAGAAAAATAAGAAGCTGTATCTGTTTGGACACTGATAAACCTGAAAGATGTCTTGGATATATTGTATTAATGATTTCTAGGCCTTTAAGTAATTTGCTTCTTATTTCTAGATGCTAGCAAATTATGTTTGAACCTGAAGCCCAAGCAACTATTTCTTCCCTGTTCATAAGTCTTTATTGAAGAACTAAGCCCATATTTTGGCACAGTAGTTTGTTTCCATGGAAATGCAGGGATATTTCCAATATGGGATTATAACTCACAGTGGGCTGTATCTGAGAGAGGTAAATTGTGAAGGCCATTTTTTAAGCACAAAAAGCATTCTCTTGTGTCAGGAAAACTGTAAAAATTTCCTGTGAAAGAACAGGTGGCTCTGTAGTCATTTTTAAAATACTAATCCAGTGCAAAGGAAAGTTATACCAACTATTAAAATAGACAAACTGAGGTTTCCTTGAAATGCAGAGTCTGTCTGAGTTGCTTCTCTCAATATGCACAATGTGACCTCAGTGCTGCTGTTCTTACCTCAAACCATTCATTTTTATTCAGCAGAAGAAATCTTTCCAACACTAAGCTCTGCTCTGCCAGCCTCTGAGGCATATTCAAACAGCCCGAATCTTTGTTACATCGAAGGCAAACAAAGTGCAGCAGCAGAGAGCTAAAAATATCTGGAATTTACCAATGAGAGCACTAATAAGCCTACTTTGGGAAGAGTTAAAGCTGATGATACTTGACACTTGTTTTTAATACAAGTAGAAATGCAGCACTAGAAACAACCTGAAGTGTAGACCCAGCAATTCACAGGCAGGCTGCACATACGGTGCTGTGTCAGTCCTTGAAGCAACAACAAATCCTGTCTCTACACACCCTGTTAGCATGCAGAGCGGGAGAAGGGGAGCTGATACAGTTCCAGGTTAGAGGTTTTAGAGCTGAAAGCGATGCTGTGCACTTGGGGATGTTTGCAGGAGCATTAGAGGGAGGGAATTTTCCACTGCTCTGAGGCTGCAGCGGGTGCGTCGCTGCTTTATGGGCTCTGCTGCGGCTGGGGACTGCGGAGCCCTGGTGCTGCTCTGTAGGGGAGCTCTGGTTTCCACCCAGAGCCCCGTTTGGCATCGTCAGAAAAGGGTGCCGTGGAGCTCACATCCAAAAGATTCAACCCTCTAATGATTAGTGACCCTTGCCTTAGTTTCTGTTATCAGATTTACTGTCAAAAACATCTGTGGGCACAAAGGCGCCGTGCAAGATCTGGCTGCTCATGCAGGGCAGAGCAGCTTGTGCGTTAAGAATACAAAAGTATTCTGGGATGCACCTGGAGGTTTTGTCAAGGTATTGTTTGGTGTTCACTACAAATACATAATTTTTAGTGAAATAGAACATTAAATATTGAAGTGTGCTTTAAAGTTAAGCTTTGTCTTACTGCACAGGTCACTTCTGTGTTTGAAAAGGTTTTCACGGGTAAGTGAAAATTATACTCAATATGGCAGCAGTTTCTTCTCATTTAGACTGAAAAATTAAAAATTCAAAGAAACAAACCAATGTTGCTACCCATTTTGTTTGGTATTATGGAAAGTCAATGTAAATATAGACTGAAATGCTGCAATTCTGCTTTCCATAATACCGTGCATTTTTATTTATGGTTTAGTGCTTAAAATCAAACCCCAGGAGTCAAGAGGACTGGAGTCTGTTCCTAATTGGTTTTCAACTCATTTTGACTGTAGACAAACCCTTTATGGTCACAGTTCAGCCGAGTTCATAAACAAATGGCAAGTCAGAAGTTCACCACGTTCCTAATTGAAAACATATGAGTCGTCCCATGGGTTTCATTTGGGATTTCTTGTGGCTGCAGTCAGGCACGTGTACCGCTTTGTCAGTTTGTTTACAGGCACTGAGCTCCCAGGTCGTACAGCACAAAGGTGCTCGACTCCAGTGCCTGCATGCAAGGCACATGTTTATGTGGGCAGAGATGACCCAAACCACTGCTGGACACACCAGAGCTTTAAATAGGAGTGTTTTTCCCTTTATGTCCAGTAAGGCTACCGTGAAGTTAAATGCCTTCAGTGGCTGTAGCAGGAGTTGAGGGTAACACTTGATGTGTCATTGGGAAGAGAAGTGCGAGGCAAGGGGATCTGGAGGTCTGTGCTTATCCCCATTCCTGGGATTGCCAAGCCAGCTGAGTGTTTCTACAGAGGGTCCCACAGTACAGGTGCCTCTGCAGGGTTTCTGGTTCTCATGGGCAAGAAAATCCTCAGCTTTATTTCCAGAGCAAAGTGACAGCACCCTGCCAGGCTATGCAAGCCAAGCGTGAGTCTGGGCTCCCGTCAGAGCCGAGCAGTCTGACTGCACTGTCAAAACTGAAGGGTCGTTAACACCCAGGTGTGAAACTTAAACATGACATTTCAGATTCCTTCCTGTGTAAGTAATGAATTATTTTAATCTGGAGAGCAGCGTAGCTTGAGAAACCTTAGCATTCCCCTTTTGTTACATTTCAGTGGCAGTGCCTGACAATACCTGCCTGATTAGAAAAGGCCCTGTAACATGGAGGCTAAAGTCATTAGTATGCTGGAGCAGAAATCCTCCTCTTTTCCACTTGTATATGAAAAGTGGCATTGCTCTGTAACAAATTTTGAAGATAAGATACCCTGAATGGAGGGTCAGTATGTAGAGGTCAGATAGCATTCCTCACTACCTGGTTACTTCTGGGGATCCTCAGACCTCTGGCCCTACAGCTGAGACAGACTTTCCTCATACTATGGCAGTATGTGAAATGCTTGCCCAGCACTTAGAAGTACATTTAATTGGTATTGTTATTTCAGTGGGGCTTGGTTTTTAATTAAGTCCGGTGCCCCAAACACCTCCAGGACTGGTCACTGGCTTTTTCCGTCTGGATTCTCAGCTGGAGTTGCAGGTCGGGTGATCAGAAGTGCCAGGGGATGAGTATTTGGAGCTTGTGTGAAATAGCCAGTGGAGTGGTTGTTGTGGAAGGGTGACTGTCACAGACACTGTGTGTGGACACTAAATGCCTGGCTTTGGGGCCATGTGCAGAGGAGATATTGACAGAATGGAGAGCTCTGGGGATAGATCTATCCTGTTCTGGGACACTAGGATCTCATTTGATAGGCATTGTTGAGGCAGGCTACATAGGTATTTGTGCTGTTACAGGGAATGGGTTTGAAAAAGGGCATCTCAGTCCTCAAGGCTTTAACTAAGCAGTTTTTGTCAGTACAACACTGATATAAATCTATTCCTAATACATACTTGCATACTTGGCGAACCAAACCCACTACACATTACTTATTTGTGGTGCAATTCAGAGCAACACTTTGATCCTGCTCTTGAACTCAGGTTTGTGTAATTTCAGAAATGTATTTGTACAACTTAATTATGCATGTTGTGCCAGAGACATATAAATCTGGATACCAGCTCTCCACCTGCCCATGTATGTCCCTAACTGCCTGATTTGCATGCCTTACTCGCTGGAGAATAAGCAGCAACTGAAAAAAAACTGGTTTTAGTTATTTTACTTTCATTTCTTCAAGACTTAACACAAGGTAGTTGGGCTGCATTTCCTGTGCTTCTGAGAAAAGGTGAACCCTATGCATTATCTGTCTACATTTTGGCTTATCTGTCTTTGTATGACCTCTGGAGAACCCAGAGAGTGGGTAACATTTCTGAAGATAGAGTATTTGTTAAAGCTTTTCACAACCCTTTTGGAGGAGCTCATCACCTCTAGTTTAAGAAATACTGATCTTATCTGGACACCTGAAAGTCAACAGCACAGACAGTGCTCTCAGCACCTGCGTGGGGAAGGAGTTGAGACGATCGAGTGTGTGCCCAAGGGATCAGGGCAGGGATGCACCTGCAGGAAGCAGCTGCTCCCGTGAAGTGCCCTGTTGGTGTGGGTTTGTTTGGGGGGACATTGCAAGCACCTTTCCCTGGGCTGCTCTTGCCTTCCAGCTGGGAGGAAAGGCAGGTGAGGAATTGGCAGATGGAAGGGATGAAACTCTTTCAGGAGGTGGTAGGGCGTCATAAGAGAGCAACAGATGGGGAAAAAACAGAGGCAGGCACAAATGATACTTCAGGTCATCCTTTAGTGGTCCTGGCTCTGCCTCTCTGCCCAGAGGAGCTGCTCTCCCCGCAGGCTTCTGTTGTTGCAGCAACCTCCTGAGCTCGTTTTTCCTTTCCTAAATAAGGGTCCTGGTGAAGGGGAGCTGCTTCCTCAAAGCTACCTCGGTGGTGTGGGAAATCAGTGTGTTGTCACTGTTTCCAACTCAGGGCTTTTACCAGCACCAAATCCATAGTGATTGGAAATAAAATGGCAGGCTTATTTCAAGGACTAAATAAAATGGCAGGACAATATTCAAGGACTGCTTGCAGGTGTGCTGTTTGAGACAGCAAATACATCTCACAAATGGGATGCAACTGAAGCAGTGCAGAAAGGGGTCATTATTTTAACTTCAACTCCTGCTTCTCTCCCAAGATCCATGAGTACCTTGCAAGAAGGTAAGCCTGAAGGTACCTGGCAAGGCCTGGAACAAACCATGTTACATCTTCAATGAGAAGCTCCCCTGCCTGAATTTGTGTGTGTAGGAGAAACAAGGGAAGATATGGGCAGCCCCGAAAGGGCTTTCTCCTCCCCACAGCTTAAGCAGAGCCATCACATGCACTTCATCCTTCCTCAGCTATTCATTTTGAAACAAAACAGGCTTTAAACGTTTATTTTCAGAGAAGCTTTCCAGGACGTCTGCATACTTCTGTGGGTCATTTTTGCAACATCATTCCAACCAGTTCGGCTTTGTATTTAGTACAAATTAGATCTCAAAGATAATTCTCGAATACTCTGTGCATACCTGTAAGTTGCAGAATATCTCTGGTGTTCTCCCTGTGTGTGCTTGCCAGCGAGAGCACTGCAGCACAGCTCTGTGTGCAGGTTTGGTGCTGGTTTCTCCTGCAGTGCTTTGCCCATGAAAGCCCAAGCAAAAGTGTGTCCAAGTGTGTATTTAAATGCAGACATGCACCACAGACTGACCCGGGATGCGAGGCTCTTGCTGGGAGCACCTTCAAGGTGTAGGGCAAAATTCTCTTCTCAGGTTCCCAGAGTAGCTCCTGACTCAGTCTCCCAAGTCTCCTGCACTGACACATGCAGGCATTGTATGGTGTGAAAGAGTGTCCTGAAAGGAGTAATTTGTCACTGACTAAGGAATGGACCACAACGGCAAAGCCCCAAAAAGAGCACGAGACCTTTTCTTGAACCAGTTGCTCTGTGTCTGAGAGAAACACGAAGGATTTGTATCACTTGGGCAATGTGCTTGTAGCCTCTTCCTCCTAATTATCCCTGAGCTGATGATCTAAAACTGCTTTGTGGATATGAGGACAGAATTTTGCCTGCAGGATGCACGATTACCAACTGTGCCTCTTCTATAAATCAGTTGTAAGTGTATTTGGAATAACTGCCAGGCCAGCTTCTGAGCTTGCCAGAGGACAGAGCTCCAGCAGACACAGTCCCACATGGCACAGAGCTGTTGCAGTTTTAAAATCAGTCTGATTTTTTTCTTTAACAGGGGAGCCCAGTGTAACTCCGTCAAGCCTGGAGTGACACTCTGAATCTGCATCTGCCTCATGTGAGTTAAAATCCTGGCAGCAGCATTTTGCATAAGCTGGAGCCTCTGTAGAGAGCTTTTTTTTTTTTTTTTCCTTTTTCTTTTTTTTTTTTTTTTTCTTTTTTCTTTTTTTTTTTTTTTTCCTTTTCAGGAAGGCTATAAAATTGTAACTGTATGTGACTTGGCAGCAAAGGTAAACACAACCACACAAATGCATGAGAATTGCATACCTTACTGCACAACCCCTGCTCATTCCAGACCAGCTTCCCTCCTAGCACGTCCTGTGTCAGTCAGGGATGCCCGCACTCATCACAGACCTGAAGGCTTGCAGTGTTCACTCCAGGGTACTGCTTTTTACCTTTTAATGGTGTATTGTTAAACCAAGTAATGGTGTTAAGAGGAAGCTGGAATGCTGTCAACTGGCTTCTGGTTTTTTTTAAAACCTTCAGTTGTTTTCTTTCCACCCTGGTTGCATAATCCATGAGCACTGGGTGCTGATTGCCCTGTGCTGCTGAAGCATTTGCCTGTGTTGGAACAGGACTATTAAAACAGCAATTCCTCTGGAGCTGGGGACTTGACTTTGTGGCAGAGACATGGCCATCAAGCAGTAAGAAAAAGAAATCAGAATAAGTTGTAGCACGTGCTCTGGTTTTACTCATCCGTGTGTGTTTAGCTCATCCCATGTGTGTTGGGCAAGGATGGTGTGAAAATGTGTTTGTGACTCTGCCTCCTCCCCTGTCACAAAGCTGGGAATGCTGGAAGACTGGGCCCTTCTCTGCTGGGTGAAAGAGCTGGGCACAGGAGACTGCATGGCAAATAGCTGAATTCATGACCTTGCCATGACACACAAACTATCTCCATCAGAGGTACTGGGATTCAGCAACCAGGTCTGAGGAAGGGGATATTCCAGCAAAGTTTAAAACCATGTTTTCATCATGCAGCTGCAGAAAAAAAGTATTGATTTGTCCTCTCTACTGTTTCCTCACGGCTGCCTGAAGACATGAGAGACCACAACCAGCCCTGAGCGGAATATTGAAATAATGGAGTAACACCTGTAATTGGGGCATCTTCCCCAAATGTGCTGCCAGAGTTGCAGTGATGTCAGCCTGTCTGCTCTTGATCTAAGGAGATGGAAGGTTTGTTTGCCCAGAGGAAACTCCAGTTACTCAAATAGGCTTACAAGAAATGTCAGGGGGTTGTGGCTCGTTCCAGTTGATGCAGCCAGTGCTGCAGTGTAGGGTCCTGTCAGGGGGGGGCTCAGGGAGCTCTCGGTCTCTTCCTAGCTCTGTGTCTAATTAAAGGAGAGTTTACCTGGAACAGTAAGTATGCTGGTAACTAGAGAACATTTATTGTCCTTTTCATGAGTCCAGTTTCCTGTGTCTCTGTTTAGTTCATGTGTCAAGGAGAAAGCTCTCATTTTCCAGATACTGTGGAGTAGTAGAAAAATAGAGATGGAATCTGAGGTGTGAATGCGATAATATTTTAGTTTTATTCAAAGAGACATCAAGGAAGCAAAATATAGGGCTTGAAAGGTAAGGGGAATAACTGTTCCCCCAAAAGAAGCATTTAGATTACTCCTAATTAATGTACTGCCTCAGCAGAGACTGGGATGATGAAGGCTGAGGTTGATACCTCTTCTTCAGCTTTTTTTCTAATGGTGCTTCAGCTTGTTTCCTTAGAGAGTTAAAAGGAGGTCTGTGGTGATTTTCTAAGACAAATACAGAAAGAAATAAATTCAGTGTATTTTGTGAGCAGCTGACCTTGGGTCCCACACAACTGTTCCCTGGTGGAATGTTAAAAAGATACACAGATTGCTCATCAGAAAGCCATAAAATTTCCCTGGAAAGGCTCTGCTGGAGCTGTTGATGAACCACTTCAGCTTGTCCAGAGGAGATGCCAGTGTGCTCCTGCCCAGGTTCCTGTCTGGGGTGGCATCACCATGGTTGGTGAGTTCAGAAAGACCAGGGTTTCCTCGGGGAAATGTTTTGTTTGGAAGTGATGTATTATGGATTAAGTTGGTAGCATGGTCAATTTCCCAGGAGGATAAGAAGTGCAGCAGCTTCATGGACAGAGTGGGGGATTCAAGTCTGTTTCATGTAACAGGGAGTTTTGCAGAACTTTCACATTCTGAGGATATGTGCAGATGTACTGATAAGAGTTTTCCCTGGGAAGTGCTTTTACTGTCCTGAATCAGAGGAATTCCTTGTTCCAGATGATGCTCTGGTGTCACTTCACAATTTTGTTCATCACCTAACTGCCTATTGCTCCCTCCAACTCAAGCTCACTCCCCAGAATTGCCTTGTCAGTCACTGCTTTCTTCATTAGCTGTACTTTTTGATTGCTTATTCCTATCTATAGCTCAACCAATCCTTCCTTTCCTAAAGGACAGAAAAGACTATGTGCATTGAATGTTGTATCTTGTTGTTGATGTTTGCCATTGGTATAACATTGCTTGGAAATTCTGATAACTGCTTTATTGATTTTAGTTATCTGTTTAAGACCATTACAGGTTTGCTTATTACATTTTTTAATGCTGTTAGTTTAATGGGGAAAATTAACTCTTGGGATTCTGGTGCATTTTAGGTTATTAAGAGAAACAGGAGCCCTGTGTCACTATGGTCTCAGTCTTCTGACAGTCTTGTTTCATCAAAAGTCCTTGCCTTTTTAATTTTTTTTTTTTTTATATTTACCATTTTGTTGTAAAGTTGTTCAAAATAAGTGGTNCTGGCGATTACTGGGCAGTATAGACAATGTGTACTAATATGTATCAGGAGGCCCACAGATGTGTTAGATCTCTCTCAGGAAAAGCAGTCTGTCCTCTAATGAGTTTACTGTGTGACTTGCACATTTTCAGCTAAATTTGAAATATTCAAGTGTTGGAGGCAGCTGGAACCATCGAACCCATGGTAACCCTCATTGCAGTCAAGGGTTGTATTTATTTATCTTAGGACCAGTTTAAGGCAGCAACATTATGGTATTCCACTCCTAAGGGGAAGGGAGCACTCAGGATTTGTATGTGCTCATGGTTGAAAGGAATGACAAAAAGTCAGAGGGTCCACAGAAGCTTAGAAATTCTTACTAGTAAATTACTCTTGGCATGAAAGTTGGTATGTTAATCCCTGACCTTCTAGTATAAGCACACAGCAGTGGGCTTTGGATAAAGGGGTAGGGTAAAAGGGAAGAGAGAAATAGATGAATTAAAGAGGAGGAGAGACAGAGAAAGGAATACAGCAGGAAAAGAGATCACCAGTCCTGGCAGCAGCACTGATGGGGTGTCCAGTGTCCTGGGGCACACACACACCTGGGCTTTGTGGGGGTGTCTTTATAGATGAGTTTTCCCCACCTTGAAAACAGGGCTCTTGCTTTCTGTGGATATTAGTTACCATGTGCACCCCATTCTTCCAGACCTTTCTGAAAATGGGTCAGAGGGTCTTGGGTGGTCTTGATCTCCCCCATACAGTCCCTGCCTACTTCTCGACCTCATTCCTGCACTTGAGCTGTGCTGTGCTTGTCTCTGGGAGCCAGAACAAGGACGTTTGCCCCAGAAAAGTGCTGCCCTTACCTCCACATAGCTCCCCTTCTCCAGCCACATCCTGTTCTTTCTCACAACATGTTATTACCAACAATCCCTGGCTGTTACTACCAACAATCCTTGGTCAGCTTCAGGACTATGCAGCTGTCTCAGTGTTTGAAACATGCACACTAGCCCCTTACCTTCTGGGCTTCTGCAGACATACAGTGAGCGTAAACACACTGCCAAAGAAACCCTGTGATTTCCATCTGTCCTGATTGCCTTTTAGATGTAATTTAATGATCTGATTAAACAGTAGCATTTTCAGTACGTGGGAAGGTCACTTGCAGGAAGAAGAGAGGCTGCATGGTAGGAATGACTTAGTCCATTTCTTTTGCATGTAGCGCAGGGAAGATGTGTGTCCCAGATGAGCAGGTCCTTTGACATGTAAGAGCAGTGATCTTGCTTAAAAAAGCGGCATTTTGGTGCACAAGGGTAATAACAGATTTTGTGCAGTACCATATGGTGTTATTAACAAACAAATCATATGTTAACTTGACAGCTCTACCTTCATGTTAACTTAGTCTGCAGCAAACATTAATTCCCCTGAGATGAAATCTGGAGCAATACTAAACTTTGGGATTGTATCCAGAGCAGTAACAGTAGCACAGAAGTGATGGATTTCAGGCTTTCTAACCTCCAATACATGTGCTCCCGCAATTTATTGGTTTCTTTATCGGCTTTGCAAAAACACAGCAAACCAAAATCCTGTTGGAGCAGATGGAACAGGGAATGTTCATGCATCTGCCTAACAGGACTGCAGGGAGAGGAGCTGCTGTTTGAAATACATTTTTCCTGATGCAGAGAGCTATGATAAATTGATGGATATTTCATCTGGTGCACTTTGCTGCTGAAATTCAAACTGCAGCTCTGTTTCACTGCAGCCTTGGGGCGGGAGCTAATTCCACCGCTCTGGGCTGGGGGACCCATCAAAGGAGGGAATGGTATGTGAAGGAGGGAGGAGGGAGAATGGGTACATTACTTTTAATTGCCTTCTTGTTTAACCCCCTAGCTGTTTTCAAATTTTCTAACTGAAATCTCATCTTGGTACAGTGTATAAATCCCCTGAATACGAATCTCTTGGATTTGACCTGACCGTAGAAAGATTAGTTTCCATTGGATACCCTCATGAGCTGCTCAATTTTGTGTATGATCCTGCATTCCCTACCAGGTAAATGACTAACAGATACTGACCCCGCCTGCTCGAGGCCTCGAACACTTGTTCTGTGAAGTTCACAGGTGACATGTGAGGCCAGGTTTTCAGTTGTGGATGTGAAGCCTATGGCTGGCCACAGATCATGGGGAAGGGAGAAGACTAATCCAGTATGTGGGGGGCCTTTGCACACTTGAACCCTTGCCAGCAAAGAGGGAGTGTGCAGGAAAAGAGCCCTACTGAAAACGTGATCCAAAAATAGCCCTTCAAAGCAAGGACAGCAGAGACACAATTGGGTTGGGACTGAAATCAGAATCAGGGGGAGAAGGAGCCATTACTGTCCAAGAGGCTGCTGGGATGTCTCAGAACATTTTTCTTTAATGATTTTAATTAGTAGTATCATGGTGTGTAAGACATCCTCAAAATTAAGCTGACAGTAAACAAGAATAGAAGTGGGACCAATCCTGCTCTCTTGTCAAGATGAATCAAATGTCAAAAGCATTTGATTTAGTAACTTTTTGATTTTATAACTTTGCACTAAGTTAATGATGCAAAATTACTAAATTCCTATATTTTATCTTTTGGTGGGAGAGGTAAAAAGGGCATTGTTTGTTCTGAACAAAGCTTTTGATCTAACTCTGCACCTTCAAGTTCTTTCCACTTGTGCCTTTGCTGGATTTTGCTTCTTTGACTCCTTTGGAGTTGCTTTACAAAAGACTGGGCCAGAGGGTCTGTTGATTTGTTCCAGTTTCAGTCTGGCAGCCTCCTTCCTTCCCTCCTCTCAGTGTGTTTTACACCGAGAGTTGCTGCTGCCTGTGCCCTTGCCTGTAACAAGGCATAGCCCCTCACAAACCTGTGATGAGAGCTCTGTTAAATCCACTACCTTCATCCCAGGGAGGGGACAGAAGGGGTATCTCTGTGGGAAGGCTGTGTTCTCCAGATGCAAGCTGCTAGATAAATGACAGAGTTTTGCTCGAGTCAGAACCGGGCATGTCCAAAGTATTGTGCCCCATCTGGCTTTGTGCCAGAACCACGAAAAAGCAGAGAGAAATTCCTTTATCACACCTCACTGTTCCCTGCAGCCCGACAGGGGTGTCAGGTTTGTGACCCTGTGGAGGAGGCCCACAGCTCTCCTGGTAGATGCACAGCTGAGCCTCTCAGGTTAAATGCTTTCGGGCCATGGGGAGCAGGTCAGGTGTCTCTCCTGCCTGGTGATTCTGGGCTCTGGTTGCTCACCTGCTGCCAGCTAAAAGGGACAGTAGGGACCCCATCTGCATCATAACAGCAGCTCTGTTCTGATGCCCCATGCCAAGTGAGCAAAGCTGTTGTAGAGCTGTTCCAGCTGCTGTTGAAATGGTCACCCCTTAATGCACTTGCCTTTTCATATCCTAAATTGCTTTCTTAACAGAGGCCTGGTGTTTGACACCCACTATGGAAACCTGCTGAAAGTTGATGCCTATGGGAACCTCCTAGTGTGTGCACATGGCTTTAATTTCCTCAGAGGGTGAGTGCAGACTCTTGGCTGTTCTTTTTGATTTAATGCACTCTATATTGTGCCAGTGATCCTAGGGGCACCCATTGTATATGGAGTCCCAGGGACTCTACTAACTGCAGATCTGTGTTGGTGTTCCTACAGCTCCAGGATTAGCTGTGGGTGAATTGAGGGTCTCAGGTACAGCAACAGCCCAGATGTTCACAAGGGAAAGGGCTGTGCCACCACAGGCACATCCATAGTGTGCTGGGAACAGAGGAATGTGTGCTGTGGGGAAGAGCTGATGGGATCATCCAGGGGTTGTTCACCTGTCCTGGCACAGTTTAGCATCAGCAGCTCGTCAGCCAAGACAAAGCCATTGCATGAGGACCTGTGCCCCGTGTGACTGAGCTCCACAGCCATTGCTAAGAAAGTTTGAGGGCCTGAGCTGGCTTGTGGTGGGAACAATCTTGCTCTACCCCTTTGTGTTTCTGACCTTTGAGGATGTCAGAACTGAGCATTGCACACCATTTCCTGCAGCCTTCCCTGGCTGCTAGTGTTTCTTGTCCCAGAGAAGGTGCTTTAGGAAGCAGAGAGGACTGCAGTGCCATGTTCCTGATGTGTCCCAGCAAATCCCCCTCCCACATTCCTGCTGCAAGGGCATACAAATGGAAGGCAAGGCAAGCTCAGGGGCCTCAGGGTGACAAACTGTCGTTGCAGGCCTCTAAGTCCTTGCATCAGGACTCTAAAACTTAGAAGAAAGCCCGTATGTGTGCACTCAGGTTCCTCTTTGGACCTAAAATGATCTTTATTAGCTCCAGAAATTTAGGAGACCAGAATGATATGAGTTCAGTCATTGCCACCCTGCTGATGAATTGCATAGGGCCTCAAGCAAACCTCCTGCAGCAGAGCCCTGCACACCCCTGGCTGAGAAGCTGCTGGGAGAGTGGAGAGCAACACATGGAAAGTGGGGGAGAGTTTAAGATAAGCAAACAATGAAAGTGCTTTTAAATCATCCTTCTAGCCAGCAGCATGGGGTTTAAGGTCGAGCTGTGGACTCTGGACCACTCTGTGTCCCTGTGTGGGCTCTGCTCAGTTTGCTGACTCAGCAGTGAGGGCTTTGTCGTGGCCCTGCCAGAGTCAGCGCAGCCCAGGGAACACCCCTGGATGCACTTTTGCTCTTGTGCCAGCAGTGCATGTGGGGAAACTGGGTTCTGATTAAAGCACAGCAGACTTTGGTTAGTGGACCCTGCTACGACTCCATTTTGCAGGTCAGCACATTTTATCTTCATTATGTTTTGTGGTTTCACTCTTCTCCACTTTATTTATTCTCAGGCCTGAAACACGGGAGCAATATCCAAATAAATTTATCCAGAGGGATGACACAGATAGGTTTTACATTTTGAACACGTTATTCAATCTACCAGGTGAGTCTAATGCGAGCCAACACAGGCCTCTTTCTGTGCCTTTTAAGCCAGTAAAGCTTTGCTGATGTTGTACTCTGCTTTTCTGTTTGTTTTTTTCATACATGAGTTTTCTTCCTTTGGGCACAAGATCTAAAGTTAGCTGGCTGTATGATGTTATCCTTGTCTTATAATCTCACTCTGTTTCCTTGCAGAGACCTACCTGTTGGCTTGCCTGGTGGATTTCTTTACTAACTGTGACCGGTACACGAGGTTCGTATTCCCTCCACTTTGAGATGATGATGGAATAGTAAGATTGTTATTATTTTATACAAGAGCAATGCAGCACAGATGGAACTGCTCTTAATATCAGTGGAGGCCCCTCAAGTGGTTCTGGTGGGCCTCCTATAATTTTGTGGTGCTAAGTTGATCTGTGTGTACAGCAGAGTCTTGTTATGAAGGTTTCCTTCACAGGGTACGGCAGTACCAAAATAGTGACTGACATTGGTATTTGGGACAGCTTCTAGGACTGCACACTTTTTACAGGGTGATTACAGGCACCATTCAGTTCATTTTGAACCTGTGTCCATTGGAGCCATGTCTGAACTGTAACTGAAAGGCTGAATTTCCTCAGCCTGTTACCACAAGTGCTTCATGTCGTAATGAGGACATTGCATACTTAGACGTAAAGTGCTCAGTGTGGTATAAAAGGCTGTTTGTGCAGCATGAATATTTATCTTGCTGTCAAAAACATATAAGCATAAAAACAAGCTTTGGTTTGGACTGGCAAGTGTGAATGCTGCTGTGCTGCTCATCACCTCATGTGATGGGTCATCTTTGCATATATGTGAATGGAAGGCAAAGGTTTAATGTGATTTCAGCTGGGAGCAGAGAAGCAGTTTATGCTGGCAATCCATCAGGTGAAGTACCTTTTCTCAGGAGAGGCATGATGACTGCTGTCATAATAAATACACCTCTGGGTAATCCTTCTTGATTTCCTCTGATGCAAGCTGTCATGCTGTCTCAAAGATACCCCAGAGTATCTTGTAATTTCTAATGTTAATTCTAAGTGTTCAACATAGAAGCAGTTCCTTCTCTCAGAAACATTACATTTAGTTGATTTCCATGACACTCTCTTCTTTAGTTCTGGAAAGAGGGAGAAAGACCACAACTCTGTTTATTCCCTCAATACCATTCATCTTCTGTTAAATGCTGCAAATGGCATTTTTGCAGTTTCCTGCAGTCTTTTTAACTTCTTGTAATGTGGGTGAGAAAGTAAGAGTTACAGTCACAGAAAGCTGTAGTATTGCTCTGGAGGCACAGACATCCCTGGGTAACACACAGCTTCTGTTAAACTGTGGTTGTAGCCTTCTTTCAAGTCTGAGCTGAGTAAAGTAGCAGATAAGAGATCATGATGGTAAGATGAAAATACAAGCTCCAAACAGCATTTTGAACTGTCTCACTCTTTGGTGTGTTTCTTACCTGCTGTGACTGGCTGCTAAAATCTCTCTTGTGTCTCCTCACAGCTGTGAAACAGGGTTTAAGGATGGAGACCTCTTCATGTCCTTCCGGAGTATGTTCCAGGATGTCAGAGATGCTGTTGACTGGGTTCATTACAAGGTGACTGCAAGAACTCTGTGGGATGTGTGTGGTTGTAACTGGGTTGGAGGGGCTGGTTTGTAACTCCTGAGTTCAGATGTTCTCTGCCTGCTCTGGGCAAGAGCCCTGCTTTGCCGCCTAGTGAGCAAACAATAGATTGCAGTTGTATAGGAGTAAGTCAAGATCTCAACTGCCCTCCTAGTATGGGAACACATCTGGCTTGGCTTCCTACTTCTTTTTATTGTGCCCAGATTTCATTTTTGTACTGTAATTCATGGGGTTTAGAGTGTGATGCCACGAGGGTATTTGCACTTCAAGTACATTGTACATTATCCTAATTGTTAAAGCAGTATTCTACTGCAAATTGTTTACATTGGCACTATCCTTTGTTGTCTAAAAAAGTACTGGCATTAAAGAGAGAAATAGATCAACTGTTCTCTAATTAGAGAGAAGCATTTCTCTCTGCACACACTTGTGTACAAATTTAGAATATTATTTTGTGAGCATTAACATATGGTTAAAGACCTGATTTTCTTGTTCTCCCTCATTCAGGCAGTCTGTTGGGTGGGATGGAGAACTATCACAGGAGAACTCAGCTCACAATTGTACTTGTGGTGGTCCTTTTACCCATGCAGAAGTCAGGAATCTGTTTTTCTTTCCTTATGCAGTGTTGTATGATACATTGTGGAGTTGGCCTTTGACTAAAGCTTTATGGTCAGTGTTGGAGACAGGTCGTTAACTGTCTTGTTTGGTATGGCAAATCTATTTTTTGTTTGTTTCTATTGTATTCCCTTCTGAAAGGGTTAAAATGCTGTTGAAGTGGATTATTTACCATGGTGAGGGAATCGATGGATCACAGAGTTTGTGATGGTCCCTGCTACTCAAAGCCTCTCATCTCTAGAGTCACTGGTTCAGATTCGCCCTGGTTTGTACTTTCACAGCATTTTAAAGTGTGAAAGTTGGCATTACTTTGTTGTCTCTTACATCATAAGTTTCCATGACCTCACTGGGTTCTGTTGTTTCTATTTCAGGGATCGCTTAAGGAAAAGACCCTTGAGAATCTGGAGAAGTACGTGGTGAAAGATGTAAGTGTGAAGTTACTTTACTTGTGCTATGTGACATTCGGTACTGACTAAGCAGGCAAGAAATAAACATGCTGATTTGCTTTACTAAATCACAAAACAGATAAGGCTGTGATTTCTCTTGTAATAACCAAAGACAAAGTGGAAAGTTCAAATGCAGCCTTTATTCTGAGCCAGTGACCCACATGATTTTGTATCGATGTGCACAGTTTTATACATAAAATATAAAAGCCAGAGGAAATGTTTTCAAGGTGAACACACTGGCAAAGTTCATGTTGTTTCTTTCAGTGGTGAAAGCAACTGTGTTCCCTGCCCATGTTTTTCTGCCCAAGCAAATCTCTTTAAAAAACAACAGTTGAGCATCGTTTTAGCCACATGACAAAAAAGTTACACTTAGACATGAGGGACTGAGGGAAAGATCCTGAAAGACTCACCGGTGTTTAGTCTCTTGATAACCCCAAAATGCGTGTTCAGCACATCTAATTGAGCAAACTCCAGTGGTCCCCATACTCCTGCCACCTCTGCAGTGTGCAAGGCCCCACTGGACCACTTATGGAGTAAGTATTTTTTTAGTTTAGATGAGCTCTGTGGTAGATTGTCACTTTAAAGCAGTTAACCTTGTTTCTAGTTACACGCCTATGGAATTCTTAGGTAAGTGTTCAGTGAGGTAATCAGCTATTTTGGCAATGGACTGAGATTTCAGATTCAATAAAAATAGCCCCAGGAATAAATTCTCCCTAATTTGAGGTTGGAATTATAATGCGTTCCAACTTGTGGCTCGTGAGCTCAGATTTCACCTGCCTCTGGGCCCATTTCGGGAACGGACTTGGAGCTGGAGCAGATCGGTGGGAGCAGCACAGGGTGCCTGGCACTGTGGTTGTCAAAGGCACTGCAGCCCTGCTGAGCCCTTCCCCCTCGTCTTCCTTCTCTGGGCTGTGCTCTGGAGGGGTTACCTGGATGGACCAGCAGCTTTCCTGGCTCTGGCCAGTGCACAACACGTGAGTTTGCTTGCTCGATGGTTTGATTTGCCTTTTTTTTTTGTCTGGTGGGATCATAGTTGAGTGTTTTTCCCATGATGAATGTCTGTAACTTTTGTGTGTGACTTGGATGTGCCCCTTGGCTTCCAGGGGAAGCTGCCTCTGCTGCTCAGCCGCATGAACGAAGTGGGGAAGGTGTTTCTTGTCACAAACAGCGACTATAAATACACAGACGTAAGTGCTGCTTGAATTGTTGGGTTGGTGTATCATGAAATAAGCTAAGCCAGCCAGTCATTTGGATGGGTTTTGATGGGACATCATCTGGTGGAGAATCATGTGTTTTTTAATCTTCGTGTAAGGATGGGGTTAGTGGTGGGTGCAGATGAAGTCTGGAGTCACCTTTTGTTGTCCTGGTTCTGGTGTTGAGCTAGTACAGGCCTGGTTTAACTCCCCCCTGTGCTTCACTCAGTTCCTCAGCAATTAAAAGGCTGTAAGGGAAAGTGATACTCAGTTTTGGATTTTATCATCCTTTAAAATGCAGACTTGCCCTTTCAAGTGAGATAGGCAGTCTGAGTACAGACAGGTCACCAAATCAAGGTCCTGGAGAGGTCTGAGACCCAGAAAGGTCTGTCTGCTAAGCTGAGAAATAAACAGGGTTACTTCCAGCTCCAGGTGAATGTCAGGATGTTGCAACACTGCTAATCTAAAGACTTATATGCCATTTTAAAGTGTTGCAAGATATGGCTGAAACAGTGTGCAGTTTTCTGAGGCAACTGTGTTACTTGATTATAAAAACTACTGGTTTGATTCCTATCATTGTCCTGTTCCATTCATTTTGTCTCCAAATCTTATGCTCATTTCTGTGCAAATTCTAAAAATAAAGTTCTGTAATCTGAAAAGATAAAATCAGAAAAGTATGCTTTTATAAACTACACAAATGCATGTTTAAAAGCACATATTTGAATACTTACTTTCTCTCTTTTAGAAAATTATGACTTACTTGTTTGACTTTCCACATGGACCAAAGGTATGTGAATTCTAGACTGCAGTTGCAGTAGACTAGTTGCATTAGACACTGATGTGCCTAATTATCTGTGTAGCTGGAAAGCATTTTAATCCTGCTTCATCGGCTGCATGGGATTAGTTGCTTTAATCTGGTTAAAATACACTTGCTGTTTTGTGTCCTGTTTGAATGGGATCAAAGCAAATACAAAGAGAAAAGGGGCATCATCTGGTCTCAAACGATAATCTGTGTTAATGATAACATTATTTCAGTGATAAAACATTTCAACTGTGGCATTTTGTGGCCAGATTTCTTAGAAATAATGCACAATGGTTTAGATGTTGTTAAAAAAGCCATGATGGAAAGGAAATAGTTTTATGAAACAGCAGAAACGTTTATGGCTGATTGTGCCTTAATTATTGTAACTCCAAAAGTTTTAATCATGCTTTTTTTGTTGTTTTTCTGAGGTCAAAACTCAGCCCCGCAACTTTTGGAGAAAGGTTTATGATACAAATTTGCACTGCTCTTTCAGTCTCCCAGTGAGAGGCTATCTCATGTTCAAAAGATGTGTTCTCACACTGCTTTAAAAGCAGAAGGCAGCCAAGAGGGAAACTTTGAGAGCGTAGATACCACAACTGATAGCTAAAGAAGCCCCTTGCTGTGGTCTTGATCTCATAAAGTGCAGAAACATGGAGCAGAAAGGGCTCGCTAACCTTTGGGCAGGGCTGTGATTCAAAGCCATGCTCTGTGGAATAGATCCAGGCATTTTCCCACTCTTGGCAAAAGTACCAGCATGGCCTTGTAAGCGGAAGCCATGGAGTTGCTTGTGTCTGGATCTGTGCAGGATGTCACCTTCAGGAACAGTGGCTGGGTGTCATTTACAGCATCTTTTTACATGGCAGCTGAGCCCTGACAGGGACGTTCAGTGCTGTTCTCCTGCATCACACCATGTCTTCAGCCCCCACTGCTAGGACTGGGATGGGATCGGCTTGTGGCAAAAGGGGAATTTTAGGAGATGATGCTGGCAACCCAGCATTGTCCCACAGGAGGCATGAGCTAAGGGGTTTTGATGGACCAGCAGTGTCACAAGGTTTTGGCTATGGACAGTGACACTCCAGTTAAACTCCCTGTGGTTTTTTGTGTTGTGTCTGATTCTGGGGTTTGTTTTTGCCTTTGTAGCCTGGGAGTGCCCATCGGCCGTGGCAGTCCTACTTCGACCTGATCCTGGTGGATGCACGGAAACCCCTCTTCTTTGGGGAAGGCACTGTATTGCGGCAGGTGGACACGGTGAGTGGTCAGTGGGGGTACCTCCGTGGCTGGAAGGGTTCCTGCACCTGTGTGGCATCTCTCAGTGACAACGGGCAATGCAGTGTTTGGACAGGACCTAACCTAGAGGTTGTGGGCTGGAGTCTCCTCTTGGTGATTCCTGAACAACCCCGTCACCTCAAGGCTTTGCTGGCTTCCCTAACATACTGCAGGTGACAGTAGGAAAGCCACCTCTAGGCTGCTTGGGAGTGAGACAGACAGACAAAGAGTGACGTATCGATGGTATCAATATAGAAAAGGTCCAGACCATCAGCTGTTCAGCACTAACACAACACCTCCTTCCACAGGTGACCGGGAAGCTGAAGATTGGTACTTACACTGGCCCGCTGCAGCACGGCATTGTGTACTCAGGAGGTGAGGCAGGAGCCCTTCTTGTTGTGTGGAGTGACTCTGACGTGGCCTCCAGCCACTCCAGCTGTGAGAGGACTTGTACCAGGCGAGGTTGTACTTTCCCAAAGTGCATTGTTTTGTGCCCTCTGCACACTGCACCAGAAGCTCTCCATGACGTGACCAGAATTTTACAGTGCAGGGAAGAGATGGACCTGTTCCTCCTCAGATGTCCTTTTCTTCCTTGCCAGGGAGGGTCTGGGAAATGCCTGCAGGTCTTGTGGTGGAGGGGTGGCTGCAGCTGGCCCAGTGCAGTGTCCCCAGCTGTACTTAAAGGTGCTGCCACCAGCGTGAACACGCTCGGAAGGTTCCGCCATGCCAGGGAAGGGCTGTGGGTGGATACAGAGCTGTCTGTGACACCTAGGGCTCCATTACTCTCACATGGGGGAGGAGACAGCATGGCCTCTGTTGCTGCCATTCATGTAGGGGTGTGCATTGGCAAAGCTGCTTCTGGGTGAACTCCCAGGCGGGTGAGCAGTGTCCAGGGCAGCTGTGGTCAGGTGGTGGAGGTTTCTGGGAGGAAAGTGCACCTGTTTTGGCTCACTGTTCTGACCCACGCCATTCTTCTCTCAGGCTCTTCGGACACAGTCTGTGACCTGCTGGGGGCCAAAGGGAAGGATATCTTGTACATCGGAGACCATATCTTTGGAGACATCCTCAAATCCAAGAAACGCCAGGGCTGGCGGACCTTCCTGGTGATCCCCGAGCTGGCGCAGGAGCTGCACGTCTGGACAGACAAAAGCGGTCAGGAGCCGGGCAAGCCCCTGGCCAGGCTTTGCTCTTGCTTGTCTGATGCTGCACCCCTGAGATCGCCAGGGCTTAGGGGTGCAGGGCAGAGATCACCCTGGCTTGCCACTTCTCCTTTTGGCCCTTTTCACTGGGTCTGGATGCTGGTGGCAGGAGCTGGGGTGCCTCTCTGTGGGCTGGCCTTGAGGTCCCAGGCCTTTCCTGTGCTCTTTCTCAGGCCATTGTGTGCAATCAGCCAAGTGCTGCCTTGGCCACAGGAGAAGCTGCAGCTGGGTGGGGTTGAGTTGTTCCTCATCAATAACTGCAGAACCTCCTCCTCCTTTGCACATACAGAGCCGTGGTTTCTATGTTAAAAAATAGCTGACAAGACCTGGGTTATTCTCCCTGTAATGCCTGAGCCATGACTGCTCTCCCATCTGCAGGGAGTCCCTATTCACCAGCTGCTTCCTCCTCGTTCCTCCCACTCCCTCTGCTGCTCTGCCGCCAAAGTGCTGTGTGTTTCCCATCCTCCAGCGCTCCTGCTTTTCTCCCAGGTTTGCCCTTTGGTGTGTAAATAGGGCTGGGGGTTTTTCAAGTTGCCCCATGGCTGGTTGGAAGGCTTTGGTGAGAGCTGCAAAGGTTCAGCCTTGAAAACAAAAGGGCCAACCAGAAACCAAGCCCAAAGTTCTGCCCATGGCACAGAATGTGATTGACTCCTCTTCCCTGCCCAGAGGCCATGAGATGCCTCCAGTGTCCCTGCTCAGTGTCCCTCTGCCACCATGGGAGGGGAGTGGGCAAGAGAGTGGCTTCACTTTTAGCACTTTTCATTTCAACAGTTTAAACTTACCCTTTTCCCCTTTCTTTTCTGGATTTTCTAGCCCTTTTTGAAGAGCTGCAGAGTCTGGACATTTTCTTGGCCGAGCTGTACAAGTGAGTGTTCAAACAGTGACAACTTTCCTGCTGCCTCTCCCGGCTAACGAGCAGCAATGACAAAACCTTGGGGTTGGGTTAGTGGCACTGCTGCCGGAGCCTTGACTCGGGCCTGGGCTCTACCCACGAGACCAACCTTCCCCTCCAGACCAGCCTCCTTCCCCCAAGCCCCATCCCACAGCATCTGGTTCTGAAAGACTTTTCACACCATGTATTTACCTTCTCGCCTGTAACTAGGCATCTGGACAGTAGCAGCAATGAACGCCCCGACATCAGCTCCATCCAGAGACGCATTAAGGTACCAATCATCAAAATCCCTTTTCATCCTTCTGGATCCCAAAGGGCTTAACAACCCAACCCCACTGCTCAGTCCTGAAATGCTTTGCTCTGCCTTTGGGTGGGCACAGCAGGCTTGGCAAAGCCACTTTGTCTCAGCTCACTGGTGTCACTGGCTCTCCTGAAGGGCAGCCTGGTCTGGAATAGGGTCCCTTTCCTCATGCCCACAAGCAGCACTGGCCGAGGGCGCCCACTGCTGCAGCACGGGGCAGTGGCACACATAGGCTCAGAGGGGCTCGAGCCTCTGGTTCAGCCAGCTCTGCGGTGCCAGCCTAGGGCAGTGCTGGCCCTGAGCCTGCTGCCACCTTCCTGTTACCTGGGGCTCAGCTGTGCCCTGATGCCACACGGTACAAACACAGAAAGCCTCGCTGGAGATCCTTGCAGGTCTCACATAGCCCCCAGCTCTCAGGGCGCTCTGCCTCAGGGTTGTGGCTCTGAGGTGCTGCCTGCGTGGCCAGGATCTAATCTGTCCTTTCCTCATAGAAAGTGACCCATGACATGGACATGTGCTACGGGATGATGGGGAGCCTCTTCCGCAGCGGCTCTCGGCAGACGCTGTTTGCCAGCCAGGTGATGCGCTACGCTGATCTCTATGCAGCCTCCTTCATCAACCTCCTCTACTACCCCTTCAGCTACCTCTTCAGAGCCGCCCACGTTCTGGTGAGTTGCAATCCCAGGGAGGTGGGCAGGGGTCTCAAAGGTGCCCGTGCTTGCATCCATTATCACTTCCACAGGACACAAAAGCACCCTGGAGGGCTTGGTGGCATTTGATAGACTGTAGACCAAATGGTCGCATTCTGGGGTTTGCTCTCCATGTGTCTCAGGGAGGCAGCCTGGGACTGGGACACCCCTTGTCACGTCCTCTCTCTGTTCCATGCGCAGATGCCACACGAGTCCACAGTAGAGCACACGCACGTCGACATCAATGAGAAGGAGTCGCCGATGGCCACACGCAATCGCACCTCGGTGGATTTCAAAGATTCCGACTACAAGCGGCACCAACTGACCCGTTCCATCAGTGAGATCAAACCGCCCAACCTCTTCCCCCAGGCACCTCAGGAAATCACACATTGCCACGATGAAGATGATGATGAGGAAGAGGAAGAGGAGGAAGAAGAGGAGGAAGAGGAATAAGAAGGAAAAAACCAAGTATGTCTGAAGATAAACCATGACTCTAGCAGTGATCAGGAATGGATTCTGTTGTTGGGGCCCTTGGGGTGATGGGTTAGGGGGTGTGATTCTTGCAAAGGCACATTTTGAAAGTATTTGGAAACTTCTAACAAATTAACACTAATTAGGAGGAGACCCTTGTTTTCAGTTTTGCAGACGGTTCGAAAAGCTGATGGATTCTAACTGGGTGATGCATTCAGATTGGACTGCCCGCCTGTGCTGTCATGCTATTCCCATTTCATTTTGGGATGCTGTATGTTTCTGCCTTTCCCATGATGTGTTTCATTTGTTTTTCATTTGAACAGTGTCCTGTGAACGGTTTTTGGCATTTGTTACAATCTCTGTGGAGACAGAAGGGATGTGCTGGGCCCTGCAGGAGACAAAATTATCCAAATCCTGCCCATTAGGTTAGGTGCCCTTAACCCTCTGCTCCTGGGTTACATAATCCCCCCTCTCCATGTTAGCCAGGGTGTTGCTGTGCCTTCTAGCACTCAGTTTACCTCCTGTTGGTGTGAGTTTCTCTGTGTAAGTGGTTCGACTCCTCCAGTCATCATGGATGGCAGTGAGATTGCAGCTCTTGCACATCTGTTGCCATACACGTTTCACCTTGTAGCCTCTTGTTACTCTCTCCCAGTGTCTCCAAGCTCTCTCACCACTGGCATGTGATGCATAATTTCCAGGGCATTTCTTAAACAGCTGAGCTGCACACTCTGTTCTCAACTCCTCCAGTCTCAGCAGTAAATATTAACCCAGGAGCTTGAAGCTGCTGCTTTAGCATTACATTAGTCACTCTGTGTTCCTCCTGACCTTTCTGTTCTCTCACCTTTAAGTGAAGCATCCCAAAACCAACCCCAGCCACCATCTGGAGTGAAAGGGCCTGTTGTGCCAGGGGGCTGTGGGCCACGTGGGCCTGCCCTAAACTAGGAAACAGCACATGCCACAGGGCCAGCCCCACGGTGGGAGCCGGGAAGCTCCCTGCCATCCAGCAGCTGCCCTGGCCTTTGGTCTGGTGCAGAGCAAGCGGAGCCTCATTGCCGGCCGTGGTGGGCAAGGCGGCGGGCCTGGCCAAGGAGGGCGACGGCTGCTCTGGGGGGACCGGGGGTGTCCCAGGGTTGGGCAGGTAGTCCTTGAGCCTGAAAGCCAGCCCAGGGAAGGCACAGAGCTGGCACACAGCTGGGCAGCAGTACCCTGTGGTTTTCCTCTGAGTCACGGGTGCAGCCTCCCTTACTCCAGCCTCTGCCGTTCGCTGCAAAGGGATTACAACGAGGGCCCTCTTGTAATGAATTCGACTGTTGTTTCAGTACCATAAACTCATTTAATTTTTTTTCATTTTAAAGTACCTTAGTAGAAAATAAAAGAAGAAAAACCACACCATTAACATCTGAGCAGGAAAATGCTGCTCTAGTGGCAGTTGTTCCAAGTCAATAAATGATGATGTTTCTAAGAAATGCCTGGTGCTTTGTGGTGTGTCGCTGAGATTATGAGGGCTGTGCTGGAGTTGATGGGAAGAGATGGGACTGGTCTGTGAGGTCCCAGCAGGATGGGTGACTGGGGAACAGTGAGAGCATCTTTGGGAATTGGTCATGTGAAGTGCTGAGGAGCAGTGGCAGTGGATCTTGCTGTAAGGGCACACCTGGTCCTCACATTGCCCCAGGAAGCAATGGTGGGGCACGAGGCTTCTGTTATCACCATCTGCATCAGCCAGGAAAGCATGGGAAGGGCAGAGAAACATTTTGTTTTGGACACAGTGAGGAGGGTGGGAAGGGGAACATCCCCAAACTGCCACTAACTCTGTGTCTTGCAAGGGCTGTTTCCCACAGACATTACCAAGGACCACTTCCTGCCCCTCTGCCCCAGCAAGATACATGGCCAGGGTGGCAGCAGGGCACAGCACAGCCCGTGCTCACCAGAAGCTGGAAACCTGCTTAAATGGACAAGAATACCCAGGGAAGGCCAGTGCTGCCACACAGCCACACAAGGCTGTGCCTGGCTAAGACAGGCAGCCTTGGGCACTGCTGAACTCAGCCCTCTCCTACAAACTCCTCCTGTCAACCAAACCAGACCTGAGGAGGTTCCCCCATCAGCACCACCACAGAAGAATATTCAGTACTAGGGCCTGAAGTGCCAGACAGAAAACCAATACTAAATGGCAACAGCTGGTGGCCAACACTCAACACCTGACACTTAAGAGATTGCTGAAAACTCCAGAGCACTGGGTCCCTGACACCTCAGTTTTGGGGTCTGGAGAGGAGCTAACATGTACCTACAGTGAGGCTGGCTGCAGGAAGGGTTCCAGGGAGCTGTTCCCGAGCCCTTTCACCAAAGGCCATGCTGGGCTCTATGTTTAAATTTCGTTTCTCCAAGTATAGCTACTTGAATTTTTTAAGCTTTAGCTCAGCAGCTGGGGGAGGTATGCTGCTGCGGGAAGGGAGGTCTGGGGAGCTCCATGCATTCCTCCTTCCCAGTCGGTCACCACAAATAGCTCACTCCCAGCCCTGGGCTATTTCTGACTGAGATGGGGAGAAGAGTCTTCAAGGCTGGAGCAATGGAAAGTATTTGACCCTCACTTCATGGTGGGAAAATGTCGGGCAAAGCCTGACAGACACACAGGCACTGCCCTTGTACCATCCTATCCATCCTGTGCTGGCTCCACCATGAAGTTGTGGTAACCACAGACCAAGAGCCAAGGTGAAGTTTCTTGCCCCAGCTGGCACTGGGGACATGGTCACAGTCTAGGTTTCTAGCCCACACCTTCCTCAGGCAGCTGCCGATGGCTGATCTGCACCAGCTGCCACTTCCCAGAAGCTGGTGGCCTGGCAGTACCTGTGTCTCCAATCACTCTGCAGAGCCTCAGGGAAAGCTCCTGCTGCTCTCTGCAACCTGTCCCCCAGCCCAGGGACAGCCATGCTTTGCTTTTGCCCATCAGCAGTATTCTCTCCTGCAGCAAAAGCCTGGTGGAAGCAAGGTGAGCATAAGGGCAACAGCCTCACCCCCTGCCACGAGCTCTCACTGACCTGATTTTTGTTTTCTCCCACTTTCCCCACCACCTCATGTCCACCTCCCCTGCTCCACAGAGCCAGAGGGGGCTCACAGGGGCTGCACGAACCAGACCCTACCAGAGACAGGAACCCGAGGCTCACTGCCCTTAGCCACAGCCCTGCAGACATCGTGTGTTGGGCACTGCCACTTCTGACCAGGTCAGTCATCAGAGCTGCTCCCAGCTCCTCCTCCTTTATGGCATCTCCTCACTCAACAGAGCAAGGCCTAGCTGCAGCTTGGTATCAGGATATGCCTGACCATGATGGAGGGTGCAAAGCCCTGTGCCAGTCCCTCAGCAGCAGCATCCTCTGGCCTGAAGCCCCAGCACGGCAAACATGGATAAAGAAATTCTGTAACTGCAGAGCCACCGGTCCACCCTGGCCCTGCCACAAGGGTGCTTTCCCTCCAGGAGTCCAGCCCTGTGGGCCACTAGGCTGTGGAGCCTGGCCATGGCAGGAGGTACTGCTGGAGCCTTGAGGACACAGAGCCCTGGGCACAGCTTTGGGCACTGCTCCCGCCCTGCTGCCGCAGTGGCCTGGACCTAGCAGCCAAAACCCATCCCACCTTCCTGAAGGGATCTGGCCCCTTACACCCTCCCTTCCAGAGTCCTGGGCTCTCTCTATCCTCCTCCTTCTTCCCGCTGCTCATTACCACCAGAGCCAGCCCCAAAGTTGGCCTCCACATTAATTCTACTTACATCGTGCTTGTAGCATCCCACCACCCTCCAGCGGCTGCCAGGGACAGGCACACACAGGGGAGCAGGAGTCCTCAGGGACCTGCCACTCTCTCTGTCCTGCTGATACATCATGGGGGAGCGAGGTCCAGAGGAATGGGGCCATCCTGCAGCACAGAAACAGGGACAGAGGCAGGGACTGGGTGCAGCAAAAAAACCCACAAGCTTTGAGCAGCTAGCTGCTGCCCATCTTGCCAACCCAGGGTTTGGCAGCTCAAGAGCTGAGCATGACGAAAGCTGGGTGCAGGGAGAGCAGCTGGGTGGAACAGCTGTGAGGAGGAGAGGGGCTGAGGGATGGCAGAAGCACATGGGCTTGGGCACACGGCAGGGCTGTCTCTGACACACAGGAAAGGGGCTGTCCCTCCACCAGTGCGAGCTGGAAGTGATGGTGGGCAAAGGACTAAGCACAGGCTCGCTCTCCTGCTCAGAAATGTCTCTGCTCCTGCAGGCTCCACACAGCTCCACTGCCAAAACCCCAACATGAGGGGAGAAGGCAGCAGCACCCAGGTGCAGGGGGATGGACCGACTCACTCCACCAATTTCTCCTGTCCCACGGAGCCACCATCATCCCCAGCCACATCCCTCACTGGAGACCCCCAGCCCCGCCCCGCCTGGCAGGAACACGCGCTACAGACAGACGGCATCTACACTTAGAGACAAACATGACCTATGGAGAGCAGGTTGTAAATAAGGGGTTTTTATTACTGAAAGAAAAAGACCCTCACCCTTGAGAGAACTTCAAAAAGTCAGCTGCTTGCCATTGCCACCAGCTTCCCAGCCAGCCCCTGATCAACAAAGCCACCAGCACAGCCCTCCCCAGCTCGAGGACTTACAGGCCCAGACCCACCAATGTGAAGAGCAACACCTGCCTCTAAAGGAACAAGATCTGGCCTCTCTGTGGCTCTTGGCAGCTGAAGTGGAGATCAAAGACTGTTAAATGTGCCATAGCAGAGATCTGGGTACAGGATCACAGACATCAGCCCCACCACCCACATGCCAAAATCTGTCCCTTGGAAATGAGGGGGGAGCATAGAGGAGGGAAAAATGCATAAACTGGAATGTTCAACGGAAAAAAAAATCATCATTTATCTAAAAAGAATAGAAATAAACAAAATGCTTTAAAACAAAATCACAAAATATACAAATAAATCTGGTACAAAATAAATAGGAAAGATTGGAAATCTACAACAAAATTGGAATAATTATAAAATTAATTTGTATGACAATCAGTATATGAAACGTATACACTCCATTCAGGATTTCAGTTGTGCTTATTCAGGTTTATGTACACACACGGAAATACTGTAGTCAGAATACTACAACTCTGGAAACCCGAAATCATGTACAATATGATACAATTCGCAAAGACCACATACGATGGCAAATAAGACACAGGGAAGAGCTGGCTGGAGCGGGATCAGACAGCCATGAAAATGCACTGCAAAGGGAGAGCCATCATGCTCCAGAGTGGGGGGACCAAGGCCGAGCCAGCAGCAACCAGGATAGGGCTCGGGGCAGCCAGAAAAGAGAAGGGTTTGGTGTGACACCTCCGGCTGCTGAGCACCAGCTGCTCATGGGTTCCAGGAACACATCTCAAGTATTCGGGGTTTCAGATTCACTGTGTTTGGCATACAGGCACCTGCCTGGTGATTCGGGTGTCAAGGCTGGCTCTGCTGGAGAAAAAACATGCCAAACGCTCTGAGGTTCCTCAGCAGGGCCTGACCCTGAACTGCTGGTAAGCCACCCTGGTGCTCAGGAGAACATGGATCAAACGGGACCGCAGTACTGCTGCTGGGGTCCTGGTGGGTTTCCACTCTCCAAATTCCATGTGATCTCTGAGGAAGGCAGAGTCCCTGGAGCAGAATCTCCGACCCTCAGTGAGAGAACTGAAGACAGAATGGCTGCAGCACGGCCCGTTCCTGACTGCTGCCCCTCCTCGCCTTCCCGAACACTCAGCTAAAGCCCAGCGAGCGGAGCAGAGGAGCAGCTGTGGCCGATGTGAACACAGCTGTCACAGAAGCCACACTGCTGAATCCAAGCCAGCACAATGCAGAAGGACAGAGCACATACCCTGGGTGAAAACCACCAGCCAAGCCAGCCCAGGCCAGCCCAGTCTGCTGGACTGAGATTTCAGAGCAGGAATGACACTAGAGCTGATCCAGGCCTGGCCAGTCTGTCGCTTCTGAGAAGAGGAGCTCATCAGGAACCCCTCACCCTCCCACAGTGATCCTTGGGACACGCATTCCATATTGGCACTTCCAACTAAAGGCATCTGACACCAACTAGTTTTTCACTTGTATTTGGATTTGGTTCAACAGTGATGCCCAGAGGATAAAACACCACCTCCTATAATAAAGCTCTGTGATCAGCAAACAGTTGAGAAGGGATGCTAGACTGCTACACCAAGCACTGAATGCTGGGACAAGCCCTTCCTCCCCAGCAAATCCTGCTACCAACCACCACACTGCTTTCTAGAGGAGAAGACAACAAAGAAATGAAATCCACGCCTGAAGCACTGGAGCCACCTGCAGCCTTTGCATGTTTCAGGCTCACAATAGCTGACAAACCTCCAGCTCGGTTCCATGACAGGCCACTTCTGCCAAGCCCAGTCAAACCTCTGCTTCTGGGGAAGGATCAAACACCAAGCACTTCCAAGCACTTCCATAGCTAGAAATCTGCACTGAAGGAGCAACAGCAGCCAGGGCACCATCCACTGCAGGATCCTAGTGATCAGCCCTGCTCAGAGGAAAACAGAGCCCAAAGACAAAAATGGAGAGGAGAATGATGTTTTTCAGCTGGAGACAGGAGACCAGCAGCTTTGAATACCGTATTTTCAATGTGAAGAACTGTTATAGAGTCTGACCTCAGGATAACAAGAAGAAAACATCACTTTGACTGAATTCAGTGCTACCAACCTACGAAACAACTCCATGTGCCACCTGTACTGTGCCACTGGCTGAAGGCAGCTTTCCAGCAACCTTTTCCCATCCCTGAAGCTCAGGAAAATACGCACACACCAGATGGAAAAGCTCAACTGTACTGCCTTGGACCCACAGCAAAAGCATCTCCTCATCTGGATGCAGCCCTGAGACTGGCCCCAGAGGAACACAACCCAGCATGAAGCCAGGCTCCAGGACAAGAGCAAGACACCAAGTAGGATTGTTGAGGGGGCTCTGCAGGAAGGCATGGATGTCCAGCTCCCCTGTGCTGCCCACACATGGGAGTGAGGTCAGAATCACCACAGACATCACACCAAGAGACCTGCAGCTGATGGACCAAGTGTAACAGCAGTGCAGGGATGAGGGCGGCTGCCCAGCCCAGCCTGCGGTGCAGAGCCTGTCCTCCCTGCTGGCTAAATCAGATGAAGGCTACTCTCCCATTCGTGCCATGGGAAGATGCCCGATTGTGTGGGTTAAGCTCACCATTTCACCACTGGGTCAAACCAACCCTCAGTATCCAGGGAACAGGTACTTCTTCGGGTCTGTGTAGAGCTCCAGGGTAGAGCCAGGTGGTGGGACGGGCAGCACTTCTGGGGATGTACCACACCACAGCTAGGGTTCTTGCCATGGGACAGGGCACAGTGTGGACACAGGGACCCCTCAATGCTGGGTGGGCACCTTTGGGATGAAGCCTCAAGTCAGCATCACAAGAGGTACTCTGCAGCATCCTTCCCCACGCCCAGCCCCAGTTTTCTATTGGTAATCCAGACACTGGGTAACTTGACAACTGGTACACAGGTACTAGATTTAAAACCACAGATGTGTGTATTAGATATTGTATAAAATATGGTACATCTTTCATGTGGGAATGATTTCTGTAGAGAACGTAATTCTACACAAGGAAGATGCAAGTTCCAAGGGGTCCAAGGGGAGAATGTGGCTGTGTTCTCCATCATGTAGGATACTTACGCAGGATGCTCATGAGGAGGAAAGGGCTGCTCATTGCCATCAGCACCTCCACATCCCCTGGCTGAGCTCTGCAGAGATCACAGGAAGCACCACCGCTGCCCAAGCAGCCCCTCACACAAAGCTACCTCTTTGGTTTTCTTTAGGCTGATCTGAACCAGAGCCAGACACCACCAATGCCAAATCTCATCCTCATCCAAGTTGGGCCCTGAAGGCTGAGAAGCAGCATTGGGTGATGTGTGTGGGCCATCGGGGCAACTTGCCCTGCTGCCCCTGAGCTTTCTCCAGGTCTGAGTGCAAAGGGCCATATCCTGAGACTCCTACTCATGCCAGCTCCACCCACACAAAAAGGCACTTAAAGAAAAGAAGAAAAAAACCCAAAAAAGCCCCCAGTGGTGAGGAAAAGGGAAGTGAGTCCAGGAGAGGAGAGAAGGAACAGAAAAGCAAGCACAATTTGAATGAGGGGCTAACCCTTCTTCCAACAGGCCCAAGAACTGCACACCTTCAGCAGCCACCTCCAGCTGGCCCCGCACAGATCTGAGCATCATCCCAGTCCTGCTCAGTCTGGAGCAGGAGCTTACGGGGGCAAAAACAACATGGGAACTATACATGACACAGGTTTGGAGCACAGGTGGTGAGCAGAAGGATCTGCCTTGTGGAGCTTCCTCTCCTGGTGCGTCTGCATGGGGGAAGCACCTTTTCCTGCCACACCAGCCTTGGGGCCCCTGCCCACCAGCCAGCCCGGACACCCTGCCAGCATTCCTCATCCCACTGTGGGATAACCCATCCAGAGCTCCTCCAGGGCAGTAGTCTCCAGCTGCACCAGGATTACAGGCAGTGGACAAGCTGAAAATAAAACAACAAGTACTTTGTAAACTCCAAAGAGTCTGAGCCTGCAGCACAGAGTGGCTGAGGCTGGTTTGCTAAGCCCCCCACTGAGCCCCTCTTCTCTCAGAACTAATGTGCTTCGTATGATCTCCACATCACCAGAGTCAGTCTCATTGGGAGAAAGATTCTCACTGGAAAGCAAGAATATTCCTTCACTCTTTACAAAGATTTGGCAATACACAGAATTTAAAAAAATAAATCATAGTTACAACAGATTCAGGTTCATTTCGTTTAAAGGAAATTCAACCAACAGGAGTGTAAAAGATATAATTCACAGTTGTGCATTTAAGATATTAGTGTTGAAAACCTCACTTCAAAGAACTCTTGTGCAAAATTGTATTGACAGTAGAAACCATGGCTAGATGCCCTCCCAGCCTCCCCCGGCCAACAGGCCATCGTGCACCCTGCTGCCTGCACCCAGAGGCAGACGGGCGAGGGGAACAAAGGCGGCAGCAGGAGTTGACATAGGAAGATGCAGTATCCTTTCTACAAGTCAAAGCCTGGCCAAGGTCTGAGGTCAAGTCCAACGATTCCCAAAGCCACCAGCTGGTGCCCTGTGCTGCGGTGACCGGCCGTGTGTCCCCATGGCACTGCAGCACGGCATCCGAGTGCCCCGCGAGGCAGAGGGGGCACATCCGCCCGGGCAGGACACCCCTGCGAGGGCACGGGTCGGATGCCGTGGCATCTCCACTGCAGTCAGGAGAGCCGAGCCCTGGCATCGGCAAGCGCCGTCCGAGGCTCAGAGGGATCCTGAGCTGGGCGTGGGGCTCCTCTGCTGTGAGGGCTCCCACCAGGAGGGCCGGGAACCCCTCGCATTTCTTAAACAGAAAAACTGTACATACCCTGAGAACAGGGAGACTGGATTTTTTCCCCTCCAGGGAGAGGACCATTCTTTGTTCTTCAAGCTAATTAGTAGTAGCAGCTCCTGACCCCNTTTTTTTTAAAAAGGGAAACAGACATTGAAACAAATCCTTAACCCGCCATAAGAAGCAGAAGTCAGATCCAGCGAGCAACCTCATCCCGGAGACAGCTGCCTTGACTTGAGCGTTCTCTCCTTTGGCAGGTTTGACAAAGTGGATACTGCATCTCAAGTTCACCACCATGTCAAACAAACTTTTACATTCAGCAACACTAGATAAAAACTGAAACGCTGTAACATCTGGACATTTTGCCCTGTGAGAAAGGTGCAATATTGGCAGCTCTCTGGGAAGGTGCACGGCTTAGGCCAGCCCATGCTGCCGCCAAGCCATGTGCTCTCAGCAGTGCTGGGCTGGTGCACATCAGAGCGAGGGTGGGATGGAGGTTAAGGAAACACTTTTAGACTGGAAAAAGTCAAAAAGCTACATATGAGAGCAAGGCTTTGGAGGGCCTGTTTCCTCCTCACTGGGTGCACGAGTTGTATACTGTGCAATTACTATGCCCCTTGCAGGGACTTCATACTCATAGGTGGCTCCCACCTGGGTGGACAGCAAAAATTAGAGCTGCTTTCTGAAGCTGGAAGAGTGAGGAGGTGGAGGGAGACAGGCAAACCCAACGGGCTCTGACACCACACACTCTAATTCCCATGGGGAGATCCTGCAATGGAATATTGCACCTTTCCAGCCACCAGTCACACAGACAGACCACGGGAACTTGCAGCGAGTGCCTTCCACAGCCTGCAAGCAGGAGAGACGGGGCAGGCCTGCAGGCACAGAGAGCTCTGGCAGTTGCATTTGGGGCTGGGAGCTTCTTTGGGTGTCCCCAAAAGGATTATCCACATGTAAAGAAAGGGAAATGCTACATAGCCAGAGGCCATAGCAGGGTCTTGAAACAGAGAAACCACAAAGCCTGATGTATCAGTCCAGATACTGAGGGCAATGCTCACATTTTGTTTGAGACAGCATTCGAAGGGGAGAGGACTGGGGGGGACAACTTTCTTTTTTTTATTCATTTGAGGATTTAAGACTCCATCTGTGGAAATTGGTGATGCACAACTGCCATAGGGTGCCTCTTGCTGGCACCCAGTCTGCATCCAGGTTTTTGGGGTGGAGGAATTGGCTTCTGCTGCACAAGGCAGGTGTTGCCCTGCACTGGTGGCAGCTGGGTGGGAGGCTCTCTGCTCTGCTACCTTGGTAATCCCTACAATGGCTGTTAAAAGAGGCAAGAGATAAGGAAATGCACAAAATCCACTCAAAGGAATGAATGTGGCTGGGAACAGCCTGGAAATGAACCTCTCTGAATCCCTGAAGTGCAATACACTCGCGTCTGGAAAGTTTTGTCAGCTCTTGGAGAGGAGAGGATGGTTCTGACTCCTCAGCAGTGCCCATCCTTGCACTGGCAGAGGTTTACTGTCACCTGGAGCATGTACTTTGGGTGTAATTGTAGCAGCATCTTCTGTGTTAATATTAGAGATTACAGGGGGGACAGGGACTGATGTTCTGATACTCAGCAAAGGCTGCACCATCTGCTCTGGCCAAGGTAGCGGTGCACAGACCGCTACAGCACGGGAGTGTTTAAAGGGCTGGCATCTCAGGGTGCACACATTACTTCACCAAGCAATTGTCAGGAACATCAATGAAAAATCACCCAGCTACTTCACTATGGAATACCACACCCGGCTTTCATTTCATGAGACTGCAGTTTTGCTAATTAATTCCTTCCCCCCAGTATCATCTTCGACATACACAAAGTTTTGGGATTACAAAACTGCAGGTGTAACAATGCTTTTGCCTGTTTAACAAAGAAACCTTCTGAAATTTGAAACATTATTAAATACCAAAGTAACCACTCCTTCCCTGAAAATTAACTGCAAGAATATAATAATCCTCATCTCTTGGTCCTCCAGGTGGCTGAAACCAGAGGTTCCTTGAAGCTTGCTCATTCTTAGGACACAAATAACATACAAGTACCAGTTACTAAGTTTTTCAACAGGGCAACAAAAAGGACCACACAGGGGTGAGAAGAGGCCTAAGGATTTTGGAGTCAATTCACAAAACCATGACAGAGCCCATTTGAGGTTCATGAGGGACAGAAACAATTTAAAACTCTGCAAAATACTTTTTAAAAACATGATCTCTCTTGAAAAAATAATGGAGGAGCTTTTAAACTTCCCCATATGTGTTTGAGGAGGAAAAACCCAACAAGGATCAAAAGTACAGATAAAAAATAAACATAATTCTACTCTGCAAGAACTTTCATCGTTCTCAAGGGTGGCTCACCATTCCCAGATTACGTTTGGGTCTTTAGTCTCTCTTGCTCTTTGCTCCTTTCTTCCTGTTTCTTCCTCTTCTGCTCCCAGAACGGACGCAAAGTCTTTGGTCTCAGAACACTGGATGCAGCAGTGTTGCAAGCACGTACTAACGGTGTTCACACTCGGGGAGGAGGCAGGAAGGAGCGAGGGCTGGTCCTGCTGAGGAGATGGGATGGGTGGGTTGTGGGGAGTCAGCTCCTAGATGGCTCCTTCACTGTGCATACTGTGGTTGGGCTTGTTGTGAGTCACACAGTTCTGTTCGTTCAGCAGGTTTGCTGTCTCGTCTGGCAAACCATCGTGCAGCTCCGTAAGAGTCAGTTCGATTTTAGTGTTTTCACTGTCCGAGGACTGAGGTGTTTTGTCCATCCGGGATGCCATCAGGGCATTTTGGTACTGCTGTCTTGAGATCTGCTCCAAGGACAGGGAAAAAACAAAAAAAAGTCAGTCACACCCCTATGTCTCCTGTGGAGCAGGTAAGAGAAGATAAAGTTTCCTCCCTTTCCAGATGACCACACTTCAACCCTTTTTTACCTTTTTCCATAGAACATCCCTGCACTTTGCAAGCCTAGAGCATCTCAGCTCGACACCCACAGCATGGTGACATTTCCAGGGGGGGTGGAAGAACAGTGCTGTGCAATCACCATGCTGTTCAAAGGCAGGGACTTATTCCTATGCAGAGATTTTTAAATCAGACCTCAATTTCCCTCAAACCATGCACACCTTTAGGACCAGAACCAGAGATCAGTGAAGTCTTTCCCCCAACTTCAGTGAGCTCCTTGTGAGGCTCTAAGTGTCCCTATAGAGCCAAGCCAGCTCTATAGTACAAGTATGGACAAGCATTCCTGCTCTTGTCTAGGCCAGCAAACACAGCAGGAGCTACAGCCTTATACATAAGGACATTTGGTTCTAGAAAACACTGGGATGCTAAGAGAGATGAGTCCAAATTAGCAGCCCATGAAGTTTTCCACTGGCCTCTGGAAGAGCTGTCTGCACTCACAGAACAGTGATGATAGGAGCTGGCCTAGAGCACAGAGTGTCATTGCCCATGATGCCCCAGGGACAGGGAAGCCCACAGCCCCCGTACATCCGCACATGGCAGTGAAGGGCAGAATTCCTTCTGGAGCCACAAGCAACCAGCCCTGTGAACTCCTCCAGGCCAACCTTCTCAGCCAGGACAGGCAGCGGGATGCATGTGCACTGGCAGCCCCATGAGCCCACGGCAGTGGGTGATCTCAGCAGGCAGGAAGGTGGAAGAGATGAAATGACTTTTAGAAAATGGTAAATTTCAGTAGTAACACAAGAGAGGGACCAGAAATGGACAGAGTCAGATGGACCAGGTCACAAGTCCAAAAGCAAAATCCAAACATGCATGAGCAGGTCACAACCGCGGTCTTAGAAGGCATTAATTGAATGAATGACCATGTGGCACAGTGAAAACACTAATGTTGAGTACTCTGACCTATGCGTAAAGCAGAGTGATGCAAGAAGAGGTGTGCAAGTCTGACTGCAGAGATACCAGGACAGTTTAACTTTCATTAGCCTCAGTACGAACACAGTGAGATTTGGAAGGACTCCATATAAACCAGCATAGGGTGAGCAGCTGCTCTGCACAGCAGATTAGCCATTGAAATCTCTAGTGATGATCACTTGCCCAGTGATAAACATCAACTGATGTAATCTTTGAAGGATTGAACCACTGACCAGTACATCACCACATGACCAGTACTTTGAGCTTGCATCTCAAAGTTTTGACAGCAAGACTTTACTCTCCTTGTTAAATTTGGCTACAGAATACTCAGTTTAGCATTCTAGTATGTCTACCCTACTCCACATTCTTAACATTGAATTAACTAAGAGAAGTTCACAAAACACTTAAGTTTCATACAAACAAACTGTGAACATGAACTTAAGAAAAGCATCAATGTCAACTTCTGGCCATGGGACATCAGCTTCCCCAGACTCCCGGCTGGGCTGGAATTGCTGCCAGCATTAGCTGTTCCTCAGCTCAGCTAGACTTCCTCTCCCACAGGACTCGCACACATTTCAGCGTGGGATGCACCATGCTGGGGGACAGAGCTGTATTTCATGCAGCAACTCACTGGTAGTATGAGACATGAGCCTAATACATGTGAAGTTAAGATAAAGAGAAATGTCCAAGACTTCTCCAAGCAGAAGAAGGATGGCAAGTCGGAAAGTAAGATCAAGAACCCCAAACTGAAACCAAAATCAGAAGTGAATAAAAACTGCAATCAACAGTAAATGTCTCATCCTTTAGGAAAGGACAGTGTCTGATAATGAAGGCTCTCCATTTCAGGTGGGTCCAAAAGCTTCACGAGGATAGGTCTGACTAAAAGCAGAGAGGTTATTTTCTATAATATTTCCTCAAAGGACCTGAAATCCAGAAAATTATGTGACCAACCTACTTACAAGTCCAAATGAGAAGAACAGTGAAGACAAATCAATGGACAGCAGATATTGGAAAAAAAGTAGTTTAAAGTAACTTTTAAACAGCTGCTTTCATAATGCTATTTACTCACAGAGGAATTCAGAGGGAATTCCCTTCCCCAGGCTCTCCATCCTACCAGCCAAGCCCGACTTTCCAGCAGGGTCTTTCTAGCTTTTTTCCTACCTTGACAAACTGAATGTCTGTGAGGGCTTTCACTGAGTAGTCTGGAACATACACTTGGAGGAAGGACGCGTTCAGCTGGTTGTTGCTGCTCCCTAACGTCGGGGTCACTGCGTCGATGCGATCGCTCCGGTTTAAAGAGTCTGAGTGATTCAAGCCACAGGGCCGAGGTGGAGACTTGTTTTCAGCTAAGGAACAGGCAAGAGCAAGAGATTCCTTAAATCAAATAGAAAACTTTTACAGTCGCCAATTTCAAAGGGACATAATAAATTGTGATGTAGCACAAATAAACTGCAAATGCTTAATCCATTCATAAGTAGATATGTGGCTAAGGAACCAAATTATCCTGAAAAATGGTACATTTTAAGTCTGGAGCTGGTAGCCAGCACCACTGAGTATGCCCTAAACAAACCTGTCCTTGTTTATGCTGCAACAGACATGCCCTGAGAACACAGTGCTTCAGCTGATGAGCAGAAACTACCACAGAAAGGTAACTTCCCAAGGCTCCCTTACAGGAGCTCTTGATAGTCAGACCATGCTTAATATATTTTTTTTCTTAATCATTGTTACTTTCATCCACAGTCAGTCCCAGCTGAACGTTACCCCTTTTATTTCATCTCGTACCTACATATGCCTTGTTCCCTGAGCTCGAGCAGACATTTTCAGTAGGTGTAACAGAGTCCTCAGTGGACCAGAGTGCAGTGCACATGACAATCACATCAACATTTCCTCTCAGTGCTTGAAGTGGCAAAAGCTCAGTGAAAGAAAGCAAATTCCATGTAGTGCATGCCAGCCAGTGACACAGGCAAAGCAGTCCCTGCTACAGAGAAAAAGCTGTGTCCAGGAAAGGAGAACACTACAGACGTCATTTTCCACCACTGGCCTTTAAGTCCTGCAAGGTTTCACTTGAAGACCTCGCAGCTGTCCCCTGTGAGTGTGACTGGACACAGTCTATCCAAAGCAAACGTGCTTTTGGGACACCACAGACATTCTGCATCTGTGACTTCCACCCACACAGTGACCCAGAAGACAGGAGGGCAGAAATGTGTCCTAAGAGAGACTCCAAGCCCTCCTGCAGAAGGGCTGCTCCCTGGGCACATACACAGTACATACTGACCAAAGAACTATCTTTGGTACCAGAGAATTTTTGGATCTTAATGCACTTAAAACTCATTCAAGCCAGCCCAAATTTAAACTTGATGTAAACTACGCTACTCACCACATGATCCCTATTCTCAAGCTGGAAGATAAATTTCATATAATCCTAAGATACAAAGTCTCTTTGAGCAAATCAACAAAAATATCCTCAGAAGGTTTTCAAATTCTTTTTTTGGAAGACTTTTCTACATATAATTTTCCTAAAAAAAACCCCACAAAAATCTCCCTTAAATTTAACCCTACCTCTGCTACTTAATTACTAGAAATATAATATCTCCTTGTCCAAATGACACAGCTTGTTCCATATCTCTGAATCCAGCCTTTCCTAAATCCAACACCTTAGAATGCAGAATTGTCCTGATTCATATTACCACTTAAAATCCTTCTGATGTTGTCTTTTTTTTGCAATTTTAAAAAGGGGAACAAAAAAAATAGAGGTTCTGACAACTTGATAAATTCCCCACCATTTCTGCACTACGGAATTAGTGCAGGTCCCTATGGCAACACCAAGTGCAGGCTTAGGGGGAAGCACTCAGAGCCTTGCAAGGGTTTCCTCGGTGCCAACTTGCCAACTTGAAAGCCACAGCAGGCTGCAATAACTGCTGCCAGAAGCCAAAACTCTACCTGCACACAGGACTTGATGCTGAAATTCCCACTGGAGAACAAGGAACTGTGAAGGCTGGACAAATTTGTCCTCTTTCCCACCTGTATACACAAAATATGGCTCTGTGTGACAAGAATAGCATTGCTGCTGCTCGGGATAAAGGCTTCCATCTGGAACAACTTTACACTAGTGTGACTTGCATCTGCCTTTTCCTTCCACCAGGCATCTTATAGTACATTACTAATGAAAAACAAAGGATATAGAGCAACATGGCAAAGCATTATAAGAAAAAAAAATTAGAGGTGAGACAAAAGGACAGAACAACAAGGTATGATTTCTAAAAATGTGAGGGAAACAACAGGATTTCTGGATCACATTCAGTTCAGGGAAGGAGAAGAAAATGAAGAGGAAAGGATACAGAAAGAACAGAAGACAAACACCAGGCAGGATACAGAAAGAACAGATGACAAACACCAGGCAGGTCCATGTTAGAGCTTCTCTACCCAGGTTTTCCCACACTCCCCACCTTTCTATGGAGGGGATAAAGAACACAAGCCACAAGACGGACATCAGTACAAGTGTATTATGAATTTGTGTTTAAACAACACGATTATTTTCATAAGCACCCCACAAATGTCTGAGTTTCATCAAAACTGGTACCACATTGCTACAGTGACCAGGCTTACACTATCAGCTCCTTACAAAGGAGATTCTTCCCACTATTATTTTCCCTTGTTTATTTTTTGTAATTTTTTTAAATTTAACTAGGGGAAAAGCTATGAAAGTATGCTTGGCATTCATATACTGGAAACAACCTGTCCAAACTGTTTATTTATTTGTAGAATGGAAAAGGAAAAATAAAAGTAAAAAAAGAAGACCTGGCAAAACAAAAGAACCAAGCCAAGAAAGATAATCAAAGTTGCCAAGCTTAAAGGAGAGCTACCAGGTACTTCAGTTAAAGAAAGAATAAATTTCTCCCCCTTCTTTGGTATTTAGCAGCAGGAAACTTTAACAGGGCAGGAAAAAAATCCCCTGCAAGGCAACAACCTGTAGTTTGTTCAGAATATGCATGAAGATAATTTAGGGACCAACGATGAAATACATTTTCTAAAGTTAAAGAAAGAGGGTGAAATACAGGAAGCAGATGGTGAAAGTGTATAAAATGCACAATATGTATTAATGTTTAAGAGATGTTTCACTTAAATACGCATAGCATTATCTTGTTTGCTTTTAGTTCCGGGGAAAGACTGAAAAAAAGTGGAAAAAAATTCAAAAGAAAGACATATGCTCACTGTGGCCCAAACTATTTTAGGATTCTCCTCTTCCTACAGACTTTCTTGATGGGTTTCCGTTTTTCCCAACCACTCCATGCATGCAGTGTCTGCAAAGCTCAGTTCTTGATGCTTCCCAATTTACCATCTCTCAACCACATCTCAGAGCTCTTTTGGCCCAGTTTATTCCCTTCTTGGTCTCTGCTCTCCAAAGGAATTTCTCTGCCAGAAACTTACTGATACAACTTGGTGATACAGCAAGGAAAGGTCTTAAGCACAACAGGAACCAGAAAATCCTCCCACAACCTTCTTGTGCATTCCATTGCAAATCCATCACTCAGCAGATCACTGTGCCGGTCCCTGGCATTAACCCCACTGAGAGAAAGCTCAAAGCTTTCCAGGAATTGAAATGGCCAGACTGTACACAAACCATAGAATTTACCCATACGAGAATATAAAATACTTTCATTAAATAAGTTTTCCTTTTATGGCAGTTTAGAGCAGACATTCTCCTCTGCCAAACACATTTTCTTCAGAATTTTTTATGCCTCAGCTTGGGGGAGAATACATTCTTCTAAAAAATCTGCCCCCCTAATTTTCCACCAGTGTCCATATGAGAAAAGGAACAAGCACATATTACCAAATACATTTTCTTAAATGTGTAGTTCTTCCCATTTTGATGACTGACTAGTTACCATAAACAAAAGTTCAGGATACCTACCTGTGAGGCACAATTCTGTGCTGGACTTCTCCCTAACGAGCAAAGGGGTCAGACAAATACAGACTGCAGCTGACTTTTTATGGCATCAGGGCAGTCACAAGAATGGTGAAAATAGAAGCATGCAGATTTACCTGGAGAACCTGCTGCTAACAACTCTGTTCTGCTGACAACAAAGGTACGAGACAGGGACAAGGGAACTAGAAGAGGGAGAGAAAAAGGATGAGATCACGGCCAGAAAGGCGGCAGCTATCCACACTCGACAGGGGAAGGAGCCAGCTGACAAACTGACGAACTAAAACCCGAAGTGCAAATCAACTGTGAAAAAGCAAAGGGTTAAAACAAAAGCAAAACCAAAAAAAACACAGTAAAATTTAGGAATAAACCAAAAAACAAGACCAGGGAATTTGAGTGAAGTGAATAATTTTCACTTGCTATTTTAAATGATTATCCAGCACCAAACAGTCCATCAAGGTACATTCATGTTTTGAAACAGTTCAAAAGGAGCAGTGGTTGCCTCTCCAGCCTGGAAGGCAAGAATTAAAACAAGCCAGAAAACATTCAGGGGTGCTCTCCCTCATGGGAGTCAAATAACAGAAATAAAACAAAAAAATACTTCATAGTTCTTCAAGTTTCCAGTAAAATATCAAGCAAGACTGTGATTCTCCAAGCTCATCCCTGCTGGAATGTGTATCATACTGCTCACCATTACTACAAATCCCTCCCCAGCTGTAGTTAAAGAAAAAAGTTTCACTCTTTCCTTGTTTTCTTTTGTTTATTTTCTGCGGTTTTGTTTGTGGGGTTATTTTGGCTTTTGTTGTGTGGTTTTAATGCTTTACTCCCCTGTTACTGGCTTCATCTTCCAGGTGGGGAGAGCAAGCATGTGTCGTTTATTTAGGACATACAGAAGAGAAGGAGTTTTCTTTCATTCTACAATAACTTACACTTTCCTTAAGCTTTCCTGTCTACAGAGAGCAACAGGAACTTATTTTTATGTGCTCATCTCAACAAATCTCAGGATGCCACAAGACGTAAAACAAATTCCCTGAACCTGAAGGCAAAGCCAACAAAATGACGGATTTGCTACAGGTAAAAAAAAAGAACAAAGCCAACCAGTTGAAGGTAAATTAAAAATTGGCCGAGATTACTTTAAATAGTGCATATTTTTAAGTGCAATATGGTGAAATTAAAGATGGATTTTAGGGCACAAAAAGGAGACCATTTGACCTGATTGGACTTGGGGCAACTGGCATGGTTGTGGGGAGGGTTAGGAACATTAAAAAAAAAAAACCAACAAAATAACAAAACCCAACAACACATGAAAACATTCAAACTGAACAGTGCTGGCAAAACAGAGATGCCACAGGTGATTTCCAAGTGTAAGCCTGGTAGAAGTGACCATGCCTGACCACCCTGGCTCCATGCTTGGCCCATATTGCAAAAGCTGAGGGTATGATGCAGTTGTACACATGTGTCACAATTCCTCATGAACATGGCTGCAATTACTGAGATAAAATCCAACCAGTGCTCTGCATGCTTTAAAATCTCTCAAATCACAAAAAGTATAAGCTACAGACCAAATTAAAATGCACATAATTAAGGAATTAGTCTTGCCTGTAAAAGTGAGCTCACAGAGATCCAGAGAACTGCTGCTGATTGTGGAGTGTAACAACGTTACACTCATAACTCACAAAACCATTTCCATTCCACCACCATTTGATAGTGTACATACACACAGGTACACACACCTAAAGGAAGCACTCCTGGGTGTACAATTAGAACAAGCTGCCTCTCACGTGGCATGTAAACCCTGCTGTGACAGGACACAATTTCAGCATGAGAAACATCTCTCCCTGGAGCTGAACAAGTGGCTTTGTGTCAGCAGAAGGCCAACACCAGCTCCAGTGCCCCAACTCACCCAGCAGGGCTGTACATTTCCAGCTGAGGTCAAGACCTAAGTGGTGACACTGCTGGCAATAAAAATCACCAAATGCTGAAATGTAGCATTGGAGTCAACTCTTGGTGGATTATATGAGAATTCCCCGACCCGTGCCAGTGAAGCGGTGGCTCGTGTGGCTACCATTTGTGTGCTGGTACGTGGCTCACGTTCACCCTCAGACACCACCTCTTCCCCCTCGCTGATTTCTCAGGTACATTTCCACACATTCCACACAAGCTGACAGGAGCAACTGCCTTTCTGGCACTGCTCCATCCTTTCTCTCGAGACAGCTTTAGGCTCAAGACTGGTAAAGAGAACCATCCCCAAACTAACCGGGAAGTTGCTCCTCGCACCACTAGATGTCCCACTGCCACTAATTATTTATTCCCGTTAATTCACTCCCTCTTACCCTGCCACGAGCAAAACTACAAAGCTTTCCACCAGTACCAACCACATCCCTCGCTAAAGTCAACACTCACATCCTCCGGGAGCTGGCAAACCACTGCCAACGGCTGCGTTCTGGAGCCAGTGCCAGCGTCGCCACCGGCCAGCCCCCCCAGGGACACTGTGGAAGGCTGTGCTGGCAAGGAGGTGCCAATCCCATCAGCCCCACAGACACAGCCAGGCAGGACTGTGCAGGAGCTCAGACTGTTTCGGAAGCAGAAGATAAGAGGACATACCTGGTGATGCTGTGAGGGCCATCACCCCATAGTAGGAAAAAGCACCAGCTTCAAACTTCATTCCCTCTTTCCCAGCCTCCACTTCCACCTTCCCCTGTTAAGGAAAAGGAGAGAGAGCTGCAATTAAAAGGGACCATGGGTCTCAGGGCACAAGATCAGACTTGAGCCCTGAAAGATAGTTTTGCCTGACATCCCTAAGCAATGTCATGGTCCCTGCAGTTTGTAACAGTGCCTGAACACGGACAGACCCTGAAAGGCAGCAGGCATTTGTGCCCTGAGCTACCCTGGTCTTTGATGCCTTGTGGCCAGCATAAGTCTCTGCAGAGGAGCAGGAGCAGGATCACCACACAGCTTTGGGCTGGTACTACTGCTCTGCTCCAAGTGTTGCCGGGCTGTTTTCCTTTACTGTGAAGTGAAGAAATACTCCTCCAGTAGCACAACAAGCTTAAACGTAGCACAATCATCTGGCATCTTGAAGCACCTAAACATTTTGGGCACAGCTCACATCCACACAGAATTCCCTCTAAGACAAACACAGGAAGGGAGATGGGAGATTATGTGTGAGGAGGCTGGCTGCTACACCAATGAGATTCCCACAGAAACAAAGCCCTTATTCCTGAAGGAGCAGCCTTGGGGCTACTTTAGTCCTCTTGATTTCTAGAAGTTTTAGAGATTCCAGCACCCTTAAGATTCTGCTCTTTTGCAGAGTCTTGCCTACAAAAGACCCTCAGTGCTTCCCAAGCTGTACAAAATTACACTAGCACTCAAGTACAACTGTTTCTGATGAAGGCTCAACCAAATGTATAACATTATGTCCTACACAAGACTCCCGAACAGAACCCACCACATCAAACATAGCTGTAAAACATCCCAGTTACTCTGGCATACAAGTAGCCAAAAATAATTGGCTTTTTAGCGGGGCCTGTTTTTCATGTCCATCCATCCTTACTGCACTGAGACTCACAGCACACTGCTGAAGACAGAAGAAATCTCATCCAGCTTTCAGGCTGAGCTACACAAAATTTGGAATTTCAGGCAAACAAGATAATTACCTGCAATGCTTTTCCTCTGGCTAGGTTGGGAAGGGGAGACACACTGTCCATCCCAGGTGTACTAAGAAGACTGAACATCATCTGAACACAACTGGATGAAAATGAGGCCAAAAGGTAGAATTTATTCCTAAGTGTTTATTTCATTAAGCCCCTCTTAAAATAAATAATTATGCCTTCAAATTTACAGTACTGGAAAAGGGCAGAAAAGGGTGATAATGAACTCAGCCTGCATGAGCCTCAACACCAAGTCAGTTTATCTAACTGTCCCAAGATGAGAAAAAACACAAAATCTGCCTAGCAGGAAGAGAGTGCCCAGCTCACAAATCCACTTTCCTGCTATCACAAGCAACAGCTTCATATAAATCCCTTTTAAAACCAATTTCACTCTACGACACAAAAGTAGCTTATTTCTTCATTATAAGCCTTCCAAAAGGTACAATTTTGTCACCCAGGCAAAGACTGGCTACACACAAGAAGAATATACATTTAATTGTTTACTGGCATGCATTTACTGTGAAGGCAGTCTTAGTTCCCTCAGTGTGAGAGAATAAGCCCAAGCCCATTTAAATAATAAAAGCAGAGTATTTATCCCCTCTTGATCCTGGCAGAATCAACCTTGTTACCATTTTTGTAGTATGTATTTATTGCAACACTCTCTTTTCCAAATGCATTATAGACTTGGCATGTTGTATTTGCTAAATATTTATTGATTGCAAAATAGCACACAAAGAACTGATTGTTCTTTTGTATCCCCATGTCCCCCGTTTACATCTTCGCAGCATTACATCAGGAGGATTACCTTGCCTTTGGAATATTTCAGATTGTAACAATTCAGCATGTAAGAAAGAACAGTTAAAGAGCTACCAGTGGTTCCTCAAACTCTTGGGGAAAAAAAAGATTTTTTTTTTAACATCAGAATTATGTTGAATCCACAATATAATACCCCAGTGCTCTCACAGCTGTTTATCACAGAGTGTTTAAACTCATGCCCTCCCCTTTTCTATTTTAAAGGCCATGTTAAGGTTTCAAGCCCTGTGTTAAAAATTCAGTTGCAATATCTGTGCTTTTACAACCAAAACTGATTTTCAGTTGTGCAGGACAGAGAACCTTTCCAGCAAAATCTCTCTGAAAGGACTATTTCTATTTAAATGGGGCTAGATAGAAACTAAATTTCTGTGCAAAGCTTTACCTAAGCCATTCAACTATTCCTGACTGATAACAAAACTTGGGAGATGCCAGCACTGGAAGCAATCCTGTACAGAACACACAGAAAACAGTCCTCCCACACCACCCAGGGCTCCAATCTAAAAGCCACAGAAGTGCAGCGATCTCAGGGCAGGATAAAGGCTTGGATGGCAGAGTTCCCAGGGTCTGCATTCTGCCGGGCTGTAGCAGGAGGTGACATCAGTTCAGTAGATGGCACAAGGACCCCACTGCAACTTGTGCTTCTCACTACATCTCAGGGACAGACTTCAATACTGCACAGAAAAATGTCATTTCTCTAAACCATCAAACTCCCCATGCCTTCTTTTGGAAAAGGAAAAGGCACAGCAGATAAAGCATGCTGGCCAAATTCCTATGACGTGGTATTTTCTGCACCCCTATTTTCCAAGCAATGCCAACTGGGATTCCTTTGCACAGTCTATCCTTGTTACAGTGAAAGCATAAGTAACTTTTAGCAGATTACAAAGTGGGAAGTGCTTTCTATCCTTCACAGCTGGTTTAACTGAGGGTGAAAGCAGCTCAGTGTGCTCTTCAAGGTTGGCAAGGTCATAGAGGAGGCAGGAGCAGTTCCCAGGAGCCATAGCTCCCCTCCCATGTTTGAAAGAAAACAAACTTCCAACAGCTGGGACAGGTATAGAAGGGGATACATCAGGAGATAAAAGGTTTTGCACATATCTACACAATCACGTGTCTGACCTGTAAAATGAGAACAAAGTAGTCGACGGGCTTGTTTCGCTGGTAGAGGTAGTGTTCTGGGGCTTTCTTGTTCTTCTCATCGTATTTCAGCTCCTGGATGACGTTGGGATGTTTTAGCAGCCTGAGAAGGATCTTCTCTGACATCTGGGATGGACCAAATGCTTCTACTTCTATAACACAAGATACAACTTGGCATTACACCTCATATGCCTGGCAAGAAATTAGCAATACTCGTTAATAAGCATTTGCCTAAAAAAGACACACAGATGCAGAGAGATCCATTATGGAATTGCAGGTTTCCTGTCTTTTGAGATTGTTAGATTTGTAAAGGGGGGGGAAAACACAGTAACACCCCAACTTCCATTATGAAGTATTTTTCAAAACAATCAAAAATCATGTCTTCATCTGAAAGGGAAAAGAAAAAGATGGTCTTGCCCTCTTGAGAGTTCTGAGTCACAGAGTTGTATAAATGGAAGAGCTTTACAGTCAGGGTACAGAGAACCTTTGAATTTGTTTCTTTCCTTTCCTAAAATCTATTAAAGTCACTGCATTTATTGTACTTCATTAAAATTAAAAAAAATAATTAATTAATTACTGCTTGGGGCCTAGAAAGGTGCTCTAGAGAGATGCTCTACACAAATCAGACACAACTGGGGCTGCCATGGTTCATATGGGAAGAGTCACTCAAAGTGAGAAAAAGTACAGGTCAGTTCAAACTACCGTGGGATTAATGTCTGACACACAGAACACAATCCCTATCCACTTGATCTTCAGTGTTTCCAATGGGAGCTGTTTGAAGCAGAAAAGCTCATCCTTGTGAGGGAGAGGTAAGCCAGGGACGACGAGAATTACACATGCAAATTGATAAGCTTTCCCAACACCTCATTTCAGAACAGGACCATCAATAACCCATCATCTGCTAAAAATACTATTCTCAATTTAGAACAGAGAAACCAGAACTGTAGCTTTCGTTCTTTTTTAGCAGTGGCTTCACCGACAGACCTGTATTTAAGCTACACAATCCTTTCATCCACAAAACAAGTAGAGAAGCAGCACTGTAAGACTATGTCTGTTGAGCAGGTGTTTATGGAACTCCATCGAATCTTGTACACTACATGAACAACGCCTTGCTTGCTGTTAAATCCACATCTTCCTGTTGAACTGCTTCCTTTCACCAAGGACACGCTCAAGTGCACATGAGCCGTAGGAGTCCGAGCCTTCTAAGGAATTACTGCCCCTCAGCTGAGATGTGATAACCAATCATGTACATATTTCTTTCAAGTCACAGAGGCAAAATAAAGCATGAAGACAGACTAGCAGCATCTAGGCAGGCAGTTACTGCATCTTAGAGGAGGGGAAGTACCAACTTCCAAGTGGAGCTGGCAAACTGCAGACAAAGCAACTTTATAATTTTCCACCCACGAATATATGTTGAACGTGGCAGCGAAAGATGATCGTCTGAAAGGCCTGCATGTGGCAAGTCTTTATATGTCAAAGAGAGACAGCACAAGCAATAGGAAGGCATTTTTCCACAAGCTCTCCTGTTTAAAGGCCTCATCTCTGAGGTGAAAGGACCAAGTTTACGACGAAAGGCAATACCAGGCTGCAAGAAACCATTCAAGGCCCTGGTCTCTCTGCCAGACTGCCCACCCAAGGGCTAAAACATCAAGGTGTTCTGGGATGGAGACAACTGTCCTCTGAAACCTGAAGTCATCAACGGAGGTCACACAAGCCAGACAGAAATCCATTTTAAAGAGCATAGTTCAACCACCTGTGCAGTCTGCATTAAATGTGTCAGGAGAGTTTTTCACTTGGAGTCATAAAGTCTCATGGAACAGGCTTAGACCTTCCTGCAAAAAGTCCAGCATCTCTTTCTGGAGAAGGCACCAGAGTGCAATTACAGCCAGCTGGCCAGTGGTATCGAGTCCTCTTTGGTTTGTTCCCTGAGCTCTTCCTAATGGGGTGTACTTGCTAGTCGTTAATCTGACGGACTCTAGACATGCAGTGCGGCACTTGGCATTCATCCTTACCTTTCAGACCAATTTAAAGTTACTGGTCCACCCCTGGTATATGTCTCAGAGGGTTCATGCCGACACTGAACACAGGAGAGGAGAGAATTTAAAAAGAAAAACACAACAGTGGCATTATTTGTCACCCCACAATCCAGCCTCCCTTCCCGCCTGTACTGTCCCACCCACCTCACCGGCCTTTGCTGACAAACTGCCTCTGAGGCTCTGGCACGATCACAGAAAGAGATAACCCACACTTGCCTGTTGCCAGGAACCGGTGCATTGCCAGGAGGAGCTGCGGTGATATTTTAACCTTCATCTCGCTGTCTGTCTGCTTGAAGGCAGAGAAGTCCTGCTTCCTGTCCCGATGAGCTACTTTCTTTTTCGTCTTGTTATCAGCTGGGGAAGGGAGGGTGGGAGAAGAAAGGAAGGAAGCGATTTCTGTTAGAACGGGGTCCAACATGAACCGCGCTGGCCGGAGTCAGCCAGGGTGGCCACGCGGAGCACAAGGTGCAGGCAGACCCCTCTGCAAAGCCCAGCTCACCATCTCAGCCCAAACCACAGACAGCAATCAGGAGCTGTGCGGCCATGGGGCCCTGTCCCGCACAGCCAGGCGCCCCAGCCTCTGTCACATCTCTGTCAGCTCGGTCAGGGAAAAGTCTCTGCTTGCAAACACCTGACTGCAGAGCAGCTCTGCATGTTCCACTTCAGGTGGGGAGAAGTCCTGCTCGGTACTACTGAACACCAAAAGGTGTTGTTTTACAAGCATAGCTGTGATAGCTATTTTTTGCATACACATTCCTTAGAAAATTCCCAGCACGTACACAGAGGAAATAGACAGTAACTTATTTCTTTTGCTGTACCATTGGCTTCAGTGACCCTGCACAGCTGTGGCAAAATCTGCATGCCTTTGGCTGAAGTATTCCCAATGTCTGGTATATGCAGTTTCTTTTGTCCTGTCCGAACTTCAGTGAAAGCTGGCAAGGTGTACAGCCTGGAGGCGGGAATCTCTGGCTACTTTACAGACACTGAAGCCAGAATAAAGTACAGAATAACTTCAGAAATTCAGATATGGGTATTTGCCTGCTAGTGATCCTAGACTCCTGTCCTTTATTCAGCTAGAAACTTGCCACTTGGTTCATCTGCATCTTAAAACAGGCTATGTGGTGAGGAATCTCCATTCATGAAAGACAACATGAAAGAGACACAAACAACCCAGGAATTACCATCCACTCCCTGAGATGATGCCTCAAAATGTTTAGGAAATCAGGTGAGTGGACATCTATGGGTATGTCGGGGTATGGTATTGTCCTGGGTCTGGTATTGTTTTCCCAAATTTACCCTAAACCAGGACAAATACACATCAGTTCCAGGGAGAAGAGGTCTGTGCTCAGATGGCAGGGTGCTGCTCCTCTCTGGTGACACCACGTAGGGTGGCAGTGGCTATAAGCAGCAGAATGCTGTCAGACAGCTCTGAGCTACACAGAGTGTATGAAACTCAAGTGTTGAGGCAATTCCTGTGAGCCCCTCAGAGATGAAACACAGCTCAGGTTCTAGGGCCTTTGAGGGAGAAGATCCTAAGAATACTGCAGCTACTTGTCTAGCAGCCCCTTAGTCAGCTGGTGTAAAATGAATGGACTTCTGAGGGACCACAGGCAGCTCTGGCACATCGATTCATGGCACAGGACTTGGGCAGGCACACAAAGAGGCGTAGGTGAAGCTGACACTGTGAAACTGCACATACTCCCAGGTGCTTGTTCAGATTTTGAGTTATATATGCAAAGATGCTTAAAGTGATGCACTGGAAGCCATGGAGTTCTGGAGCCCTTTACAAGTCCAAATACATGCTACAGACTACGTAAGGCTCAGAGTGGCTGAGCGAGGCTTGGAAATGCACAGTACTGGTAATTTACAGGCTTCTAGGTTTTCCCAAGTCACCTAGTCTTTTAGACATGAGTACATCTAGATCCTCAGCTTCCCAGGAACAGGCCTCCGCTACAGGACTACCACAGACTCAACAGCAATACGGTATTGACAGTAATTCACCTATTTGAGATATCTCAAGTGTATTCAGTGACCAGTGCAAATCAGAAAGTTTGAGATAATTGTTCCCAGGCACACGCAGAAGAACAATGATGACCCATGTCCTTTTTCTTCCTTGAAAGCAAAAGCCTTTTACTCTAGTAGTACTTTACCCAAGACTTAGACGACATCAGGGACTGCAGTTTCTCTTCCAAAAGCAGGAATAGAAACCACTGAAGGGAGTGGCTACAGACTAAAAACAATCCCTGCCTTAGGAATATAGTCTGAGACAGACCTTATCTGTACTTGCAGTTAAAGGAAAGATGCATACCAAAGAAATGGAAATTTAATATGAAAAAAATCACCTAGAAGCTCTCACTGGTCCTACCTCTTGTAAGGGATAAGAAGAATAGAAACTGCTTTTTCTGAAAAGCTCAGAGAATGTTACTTTTAAAGCACTATATCTGAGGTGTTTTCTCACAAGGAGATCCATCACTGCTCTCTTCAGAGAGGCAAAAATCCCAAGCACAAGTGTTGGCCCTGGGACAGGGAAACATCTCTGCTTTTCCTTTGAAAAGGCTGTAACACTGCAGGTTTTACACTGCACTACTGGTACCTGAAAACAAGAACAGCATCACACAAGGGTAAGATGCCTTAAATCTTTCTGTCCATAATGGTCATCAAGGTAAGAGACCTAGGCTCTAACTCAAATGATGGGCAATTTCAGCTCCTCCTATTTTTCTCCTTGGCAGCTTATCCAAAAATCTTCCCTCAAGAAAAACATGGTTACATGGTTATAGCAGAGCCACATGGCTTAAAGCCATTATCTTGGCTTATTTTTGCAAGGGATGGTCTTAAATTGTTCTCTGCTATCCAAACAACTTTTGAGCTTCTTGTAAGACGTAAGAACCAAGGACTGGACTGTGACCGATGTAATTGAATCTGAACCAGGTATTTCCTGTCTGTCCTTTCTCCGGTAAGTGAGATGGAGATGCGGGCACTCAAGTTACCTCGGCATGCTGAAGTGATCTCTGCTTACAGAGTGCTGAGATGCTGTTTGGTTCTGCAACATGAACAATGAGATGCGTAAGGGATACTCTCACTACAACTTCTGGTGAGATATCCACAAATACTGCAAACATCTTCAGAGGTTCTGGGAATATTTATACTTCTTCAAATCATAGGCAACAAGCCTGACCATGAACTCTGGGCTGAGGTAGAGAACTCTGGAGGATGAGTGGTCAAAACAAAACTAAGGTTGTGATATCTCTTGTAATAATCCTAAACTTTGATGCCTGATGCATAACATGATGAATTATTGCATGAATTTCCTTGAAGGAGCCTGCTTGGATTGGAGGCAGCTACAGAACAGGCAGTTCAAACCTCAGATCATCCATTCAGTTGGAGAGGCAGGCAGATTGATGGGCATTGCAAAGGCACCCAGGCAATTGCTGGGGAAAGTCCTTGGTCTCCTCCTGTGTTTTTTGTCTTTAGGACGGAGAAGACATCTGCAGTGAGCTCCAGACAAGACAAAGAGATGATGAAACTCATCTTCAAGCAGACAGGCCACCAGTTAAACCTAGACCAGAAGAATGTACAAGCAGTCTACGCAGTCTAACATAGAACATACAGCTTTCTCTCTTGGGCCTCTGAGAAAGCTGAGAAATGCTCTCCCACCATGGCTAGAGCCATGGCAGCACAGGACAGATTCCTGCACTGTGCCAATCATGAAAAAATACTACAACTTTCTAGTACGAAGAGCCAAACACACTGGCAGCTTTTCATCATGACATGGGCTGAAATGCGTCATGCGTCATGACAGAAACATCATCTTTCCACCCCTTCAGCATCCCCAATACAAAGTCTCATCCTCAGAAGTACTCAGCATACCCAGATGTTGATGGGTCAGACATATTTAATCATTTTTCCTGCTCTCATCTTCTTGCTCCCAACATCTCTGCAAGCCACAGCAGAATAGAGCCACATGAAGACATATCACACTTATTTGGCACTCTCCAGAAATTCAGCTGCAGAGTTCAGCAGTGAGAGCAGCTTTCAGCAAAAACTGTAAATATACTATTGCTTCCACCTTAACACAGTTCAAATTTTTTTTCATGGAAACAACAGAAAGGCACAGCTCCAACACCAAGGTCAGCCATTTCATCGAATTTCAAGTTTCCATCAAAGCAAAACAAAACATTTTTAAAACTTCAGAACAAAGTGTAACAATGCTGCCAGAATTTTTCAAAAGCTCTTTTATTAAAATAAACACCTAGTACAGAGCAAATCAGTCCAAGGGTTTCAAGCTGACTTGTTCTGAGCCGAGCAAGCCAGACTGCTATAATAATGAACAGAATCAGAGGTGGGGTTACTAACAGTGACACTGTAACATCAACACCAAAAATAACCTGCCTTAACATATCATGGACAATAAAGTATCTTCAGTAAACCCCTGTTCTCATCACCAAACCAACTGTAGGTTGGCTGCCCAAGTCCAAACCCTCTCACACTTCCTGTGATCCTCACGGCTACTCGGAATTTCTGCTCTCTCCCTTACTGCTACAGTACCCTTCAGTCTAAACAGTGGAATCATCTCCAGTGCCTCATAAAGAAATTAGAAGTTCTTCATGGTACTTAGCAGGAGTCACCCCCTAAAATTTTCTGCATCCTCCAGGAAGCCTAGGAAGTTTCCTTCCTGTTCTGATTGAGGAATTTTCGATAGTAAACAATTATCCCAGGAAGGAGAGTTTCAACTGAACTCAAGGTTCACCAGCTCTATTTTGGCAATATAGAAAGCCTTCAGGTAGTAAAATTAAAATTAAATTCTCATTTCCTTGCCCTCTAACATCCTATTAATGAGAAAAGCTTTTTTTGCCCTGAAGAACAACACAGCATGATCTATATGTTTTCTCTTAACAAACAAGGGGTGGGGAGGAGGGAGGAAAGGAAAGCATATGCAGTGCCTTCCCTCATAGATGCATATAAACACCTCAAAGGTAGATAAAGACAGGATCTTTTTGGAGTATAAAAGGAAGTTTGAATTCAGCCTGCAAAAGCATTATGTCGTAACTGATTAGCCCAACAATTAATTTGTGAAGGTATGAAAAGAAATCAACACTAACTGGACTTCTGTGATTTACATAGTAATTACACTGTTCAGCACACAGTGAAACATGACTGTGATTTACATGAACATTTGAGTACATAACTACTGATAAAATACTGACTAGGTACATGATGCATTTCAGGCAAAACCAAGTAA